>PVKP010006655.1:0-81706 GCA_004027715.1 Plecturocebus donacophilus | reverse complement strand
GAGAAGATTACAAAGTAAGGGCTTGGTTCCCAGTAACTATTGTTTTAATATTTGAAAAGCCCAAGAGCTTAACAGATTTTCCTTCTCTTTCAACCTTTAGGGGATGCCAACAGACAGATCAGCGACCTCAAATTTAAACTTGCAAAATCTGAGCAAGAGATAACCGCATTAGAACAAAATGTACGTGTAAACAATCACGGGCAGAACTGATGATTGACTGAAGTTTTGCTAGAACTTGCTAGAAACAGCCCCAAAAGGCTGAGGACCGGAAAAAAAGGATAAGACAGCAAGTCTTTCCATTCATTTTCTCACAGAGAGCAAGTAGGAAGGAAATAATTCTTAGAATTTAAGTTGTTATAGTAGATACTAACTCTTTATCAACAACAGGCAGTTGTAGAAAATAGCTAATGTGGCTTGGGAGTAGTTTAAAATTTTGTTCTTTAAAAATGATTTAGTTAATTGGCCGAGTGCAGTGGCTCACGCCTGTAATCCCAGCATTTTGGGAGGCTGAGGGAAGCAGATCACTGAAGGTAGGGAGTTTGAGCCAGCCTGACCAACATAGTGAAACCCTGTTTCTACGAAAAATACAAAAATTAGCCGGGTGTGGTGGCAGATGCCTGTAATCTCAGCTACTCGGGAGGCTGAAGCAGGAGAATCGCTTGAACCAGAGTGACAGAGGTTGCAGTGAGCTGAGATCGCACCACTGCACTCTAGCCTGAGTGACAGAGGGAGACTTTGTCTCTAAAATAAAATAAAATAAATAAATAATAATTTAGTTAATTAAAAAACACATCATACTGGGATGTCCCTCTTGCCTGGGTTTTTAGCCTTTCTCTGGCAGCCAGGCCAGCCCTCCCTGGTGTTTAGACATGGGGCACCCCTGCCTCTAGCACACTGGGCCCTGGGGCAATTTGTGTTCTAGCAGAAAGAGGAAAAAACAGGTACCGTTTCCCCCTCCATTGTGGGTATACTTGGCTGGAACTTTCTGGAATGTGTATAGAGACAGAAATGAGAACAGCACATGTAGAGACGATGCATGCTTTTGATTGCAGCAGAATGAAGGTGTCTGGAAGCCCTTCGCTGCTGCAGTCTTTCATTCTCAGAACCTTGGCTGGGGAATGCCATGCCAAAGCCTCCTCCTTTCACTCTTCACCTTGTCCTCTCCTCCTCCCACCCCCACCACACCCAGGAGAGATTAGACTGGAGCCAAGGTCCTGGTAGAACCTGTGCCTTACCAGCACTACTCTGCCTGGACATACTATTCTGTTTCCAACAGAACAGCCCACACGGGGGGAGAAGAAGCAGGCAGCAAGGTGCCAGCACTGCGGAAGCCACCCTGACAGATGGGATCAGAGGAAATGAGTCCCCATCGTGTCAGCACAGGGTCGCCCAGAAATATGAACTAATAGCTTGCTTGGCTCGAACACACCCCATAGTCCAAAATGTTATACGTATTTGCATGGTGTATTCTCCCATTTTATTAAATCACACCCTTGGATCTCAAAGCAACTGAAAAAAGAAAACAGGCCCATCCATTTATACATATGGTTTTTTTCTACCTTTTAGGTAATAAGGTTAGAGAGTCAAGTATCACGTTACAAATCAGCGGCTGAAAATGCAGAAAAAATAGAAGATGAACTTAAGGCTGAAAAACGGAAACTCCAAAGAGAGGTAAATTTCCTAGACAATTTCTAGGAAGAGAATGGCTGCAAGTTTTTCTCTAGTGGGGACAGTACAGGGAGGATTTTCTGTGACATCCGCCCCTGGGCTGGTCATTGTCAGATCATCCCACACCACTCTGTAGGGCTGGTGTCTTAATAAAGGAAGGTGTGGCTCAGCCAGTTAGAGCTTAGGGGCAGACCTCGCTGGCATCAACTGATTCACCTGTCAGTTTTGAGCATCTTATATAGGAGAATTTGTCCATTAATGACAAGGTAATGAGATAAAGGAGTAGCCAGGCCTCATGCTCTGAATATTTTTTGTGTCATGCAGAATGAGCCTGGGTAGAGGAACCAGGAGCCCATGGGCCTGCTGTGGCCAAGAGCTGGGTGTGGCACTGGGGCCTGGCCACAGCTGTCTGGGGTCACCCTATCGAAAGTGCCCTTGAGAAGCCGAGCTGCTGTCACTCCACCTGCTGGTTACACTCCCAAATTACCATGCTTTCCAATTAAAGCATGTATTTTACCTTACTGAAGACATATGGCAAATATTTCAACAAATATTTACAGCATCTGTTGCATGCCGGGCACAGGTTCAGGTGCTGGAGACGCAGCTGTGACCTTAACAGACAGAAGTCTCTGCCTCCATAGAGCCTATGCTCTGGAAGAGGGAGGTCAATAAAAGTGACCACAGGCAGGAGAGGGTCTAGAGTGTGGAATGGCCCAGGCCAGGCAGTTTTAGGTAGGTGGCCGAGGAAGATGTTCCTTCTCGTGGCATATAAGGATAGGCCTGAGCAGGCCAGGGAGTAAGCCAGGCAGAAGTGAGAGAGAGCCCTCCTCGTAAGGGATGAGCATGTGCAGGGAGAGCTGTGAGCAACGCATTGCCTTTGTCAGAGAACAGTCAGAGCAGTGAAAGCCGAGTGAGGAGGGGGATAGGAGGCAAAGGGAGTGGTCAGAGCACCCCAGCCTGTGAGGCAGGGCCCTGGTGGCCATGGACAGGACTTGGGCTTCTCCTGTGAGTAAAGTAGGAGCTTCTGCAGGGTTTTGAGCAGAGGAGTGGCTTATGTTGATTTATGTTTTAATAGGATCGCTCTGGCCAGGCACGGTGGCTCACGCCTGTGATCCCAGCACTTTGGGAGGCCAAGCAAACCACTTGAGCTCAGGAGTTCAAGACCAGCCTGGGCAACATGGTGAAACCCTGTCTCTACCTAAACTGCAAAAAACAAATTAGCCAGGTGTGATGGCCCATGCTTGTAGTCCCAGCTACTTCAGAGGCTGAGGCAGGAGGACTGATTGAGCCTGGGAGGTGGAGGCTGCTTTGAGCCATGAGCATCCCACTGTACTCCAGCCTGGGGTGACAGAGCAAGACCCTGTTTCAACAAAAAAAGAAAAGAATCACTCCTTTTGTGGTTAAACTGCAGGAAAGGGACTATGGAGGAGAAACCAAGGATGCCATTTCTCTCCTCTTTGTTTATTTTTTTATTTTATTTTGAGACAGAGTCTCACTCTGTTGCCCAGGCTGGAGTGCAGTGGCACCATCTCAGCTCACTGCCACCTCCACCTCCCAGGTTCAAGCCTCCCGCCTCAGCCTCCCAAGTACGTGGGATTACAGGCACCTACCATCATGCCTGGCTGATTTTTGTATTTTTGTAGAGATGGGGCTTCTCCATGTTGGCCAGGCTGGTCTTGAACTCCTGACATCAGGTGATCCTCCTCTCTTGGCCTCCCAAAGTGCTGTGATTACAGGCATGAGCCGCCACACCCGGCCTTCTCTCCTTTTTAAAACTCTTCATCCACATGCCCCTCCACGCCACCTCAGTTCTTAGCCCCTCACCAGCCCCTCACAAGCAAAGGGTGCAACCCCTTGAAAATGCTGTCAGAGCCTCAAGCCCTCCCTTCTTCAAGCCTGACATGCACATACTCACATATATGTGTATATGTGTGTGTATGTATACATGTACATCCACATATGAGTATTTTTGACCGCTTAAATCCCACTTATCAGATATACTATTGTTGTGTTGTTGTTGTTGTTGTTGTTGTTGTTGTTGATTTATATCTCCCATGTTTGTTTGCCATAGCTACATATTGGCCATTTTACATGCCTTTCCTGTTAGTGTCTTAGACTGTACTGGAATCATTTTCCTCTTCCCCGAAGTACATACTGTATAAGTTTTTTTAGAGCAGCCTTCTTGCTGGTGAATTCCCTGTTTTTGTTTATATCTGTTTTGGTTTCAGCCTTGTTCTTGGACAGTAGTATTGAAAGATGCTTTGCCCATTCTAGCAAAATCGCATTCCTGAAGATCCTGGGGGTTGATTCTTCACCTACAGCTTAGCTCGTGCATCTGTGTGCATGTGTGGGACCCAATGGCAGCTCCTGTGCCCTTACCACGCTCCAGATGTTCCTTCCACTTCCCTGGCCCACCCCACAACATGCTACTCTTGCTGCAGCACACAACTGTTGATGTAGACTGCTTCAGTCAGCATGTTTCTGTTTTCACATTGCCATTATGATTTATGGTTTTAACCCAGGAGTTATTTAGAAATACGCCTTTTTAAAATGTGAAATTTTTTCATTTAACTTTTTCTTTTTTTTTTTTTTTTTGAGACAGAATCTCACTCTGTCACCCAGACTGGAGTGCAGTAGTGCAATCTCAGCTCACTGCAACCTCCACTCCCCAGGCTCAAGCAATTCTCCTGCCTCAGCCTCCCAAGTAGCTGGACTTACTTGGGAGAAATTACTAAAAATACAAAAATTAGCCACCACACCCGGCTAATTTTTGTATTTGTAGTAGAGACAGGGTTTCACCATGTTGGCCAGAGAATATGGTCTCTGTTATACCTGGTCTTTGAAATTTGTCAATACTTGCTGAATGGCCTGATACATGATTCACTTTTGTAAATGTCTCTGATATGCTTAAGAAGAATGTGTAGCCTCTGATTTACGGGTGCAAAATTCTGTATACTTCCACCGATCAAACTTGTGAAGTATGAGTTCAGATCTGATTTCTTTTGTCCACTTAAATTCTCAGTAGCTCATAGAGATTTGTCAAACTCTTCCAATAGATGATGGTGGATTTGTCTCATTCTGCCTATTTCTCCTATATATTTTGAGGCTGTTGATACTAGTGTTTAAAATTCTGATGTTTTCTGGATGAGTTTACCATGTCATCATTTTGTGGTAACCCTCTCAGTCCCTGTTGCTGCCGGCCTTGTCGGGTATTCATGTGGCTGCATCAGCTTTCTTTTGGTTAGTATTTGTCCTCTTCTGATTTTTCCATCCCTTGGATTCCAGTCTTCTCTGTGTTGTTATGCTTTAGATGATCTCTTCAGATGCATATAGCTAAGTGGCAGTGGTTTTTAAGTGAATCTGAAATCTGTGTATGTTAGCACAGCCTTTAGTCCATTGTTATTGGTATATTTTACTTGTTTTCACCATCTGACTGTGGATGACCATTTATCCTGTCTTTTGTGTGTCCTTTTCCTCTCTCCAAATTTAAATTTTACATTCAATTTCTATTCTTTCAGTCATCACTCATGGGGTATTAAAGTGGAACACTCTCTCTACTCCCCTCCGTACAATAGACTTCTGAGCCCCTCAGCTTCACTCTCCTGCCTGACATGCACACACCTGCACATATGTGTATATGGGTGTGTATACATGTACATCCACACATAAATACTTTTGACCTTCATAAATCCCACTTATCAGATAATACTATTGTTGTGTTGTTGTTGTTGATTTATATCGCCCATGTTTGTTTGCCATAGCTACATATTGGCCATATTTCTTGTCTTTTCTGTTAGTGTCTCAGACTGTACTAGAATCATTTTCCTCCTCCCTATACATACTGTAGAAATTATTTTAGAGCAGACTTCTTGGTGGTGAATTCCCTGTTTTTGTTTATACATGTTTTTGTTTCAGCCTTGTTCTTGGAGAGTAGTATTGAGGGACATGCAATTCTGTGTGGTGGTCATTTTCCTCAATGATTATAGCAATTATGGCCTCCATTGAGCTGTTGAAAAAGGACAGTGGGTCCTTTGTAGGGGACCTTTTTTCTTCTCTAGTTTCATTCAGGTTCTCTTTGTCTTTGATTTTCTACAGTTTTACTGTTAGACGTGGTTTATTGCAATCTTTCCGCTTGAGATATATAGTGTTTCTTGGATCTATGAAGTCTTTTTAAAAATTGATTTGGGAAAATATTCGACCATTAGCTCCTTAAATAATTCCTCTTTTTTTAGTCTCTCCACATTCCCCTCTAGAACTCTAATCAGAGGATATTAGAGATTCTCACTGTGACCACCACATTTTTTAACTATCTCTCTTTCATGTTTTCTATCTCCTTATCTCTCTCTGTTGCATAATGCCTAAAGTTTTTTTAAAGGTTTTCCAGTCCACCTTTTTTTTTAAAAAAGTATCTTCATTCTTGATAGTTTCTTGTTGCATGTTCATGTATGTCCTCTTTTTTAACTGTATTCTTATTCTTTAAATATTTCATACACAGCTGTTCTGTTTTCTATATCTGACAGTTGAAACATACTCAGTCTTTGGGGGTCTAATTCTGTCATTTATTGCTTCTGTTGACTCTCACTCAAATTGTTTGTCACCTCCTGTATTTAGTGTTTTGTGAGCTTATACTTTATTTCAGTTTGTAGGAATACTCCAGGCTTAACTTGTGGAAACTGCAAAAACGGCTTGCTTCTGCCTCTGCTGGTGAGGTGGGGGCAGGACTTATGTTCCAGGACCCAAACAACCCTCCTTGAGTGTTTTGGGTTGAAAGGAGAGTCATAGACTCTATTCTTGTGACCCCTCCAAAACCATGTTCTCCCAGCTTAGGGCACCTTTACTCTGCCCTGCTACATGTGGGTCCAGACAGTGCCCTACTAATGTGGCTTCTACAGTTCATCTTCTCAGGCTCCGTGGCCCAGTCTCCCAGATGTGGCTTTCTTGGCCTCAGGCATTCCTGCCTTGGACTCTGGCTGCCAGGGCTGTGGGGACCGCCTCCTCCATGCAGTCCAAACTCAGCTCTTGTTGTTTGTGTTTGTTTACCTCATGCCTCACTTACCTTTTGTGAAACCATCAGGATCCCAGGTGGGTGCAGTGGCTCACGTCTGTAATCCCAGAACTTTTGGAAGCCGAGGAGGATGGATCACCTGCTGTCAGGAGTTCAAGACCAGCCTGACCAACATGGTGAAACCCTGTCTCTACTAAAGATACAAAAAATTAGCTGAGCGTGGTAGTGTGTGCCTGTAGTCCCAGCTAGTTGGGAGGCTGAGACAAGAGAATTGCTTGAACCCAGGAGGTGTAGTGCAAATAACACTGCACTGTAGCCCGGGTGATAGAGCAAGACTCCATCTCAAAAAAAGGAAAAAGGAAACCACTGGGATCCCCAAGAGGGTTTTCTCTCTTGAGTCCAGTTGTTTCAGAGGAGAAGGGGTATCATGAGTGTCCAGGGTCCAAGTTATCATTCTATTTTTCAGTAGGACTGGAATTTTGGCAACACAGAACCCTGTGATGTCTGGAGGAAACCAGTTCCTCAAAGCTCACTGCCTTTCCTCTGTTCCCAGCTCCGCTCTGCATTGGACAAAACAGAAGAGCTCGAGGTGAGCAACGGCCACTTAGTGAAGCGTCTGGAAAAAATGAAAGCAAATCGGAGTGCACTCTTGTCCCAGCAGTAAATTCTAGCTCTGAACAGGCAACTGGCTGGTGACTGGAGAGCGTTGTTTCATAGGCTTTTCTCTGTCCTGTCTGGGAGCGCTGCTTCTTCCCCTGCCTTCTGAGAGAAGAAGACCGTGGCGAGCTTGGTGCTTACGGGGTCCCATGCTATGGCTCACCCAAGGGAGCCCCAGCAGCCACCAGGTGCCTCTGTCTGCAGACCCCTGGCCCGGGCCGGGGCCGACGCTCAGAAGCTGCAGGTACTTCATAAGCACATGAGGGCCTCGAGGGAGCTCTGTGTCTGACCGCACAGCAGCCTCTGAACGCCACTGGAAATGGTGATCCAAGTAAAGATTCAGTTGGGACTTGAGTTATTTTTTCATGTGTCTTGCTGAAGATTAAGGGGAAATCTTACAGTGTTGGGACTTCCTTTCATGGCAGAATCTACAATTTGAGCGACTTCAGTAGTATCTCTTAGTCTATGCTTTTCATACACAAAACACTGTGGAACCACAAGCCATTACCAAGCAAAACTCTTTCACTGGAAACAAGGGGGTGGTCTAGAAGTAAAAGTGACCTTAAGAAGACTCTTTACAGGCAACAAATGAAGCTTTTCTAAGGGATTTTTGCATCAGTTCAGTCATAAGAATACTTTTTTCCAGGGTAATTAGGCAATAGCTTCACTGAAAATGACAGCTTTTCATTTGCATTATTTAATCCTTATATTTGGAATTGAAGTTGTTAACTTCTTTTAAAGAATGTACTATTAGAAAAATAAAAAATGAAATGTTGAGAGACTTCAGCAATATGGTTTTAATTTTTTTCCACTGGAGAAAGAAGATCTTTAATCTCATTATTACTGGTTCTGTATATTTTGGGTCATCTTTTTATTTTTTAAGACTATCAAGTCAATTCATTTCCCTTTCTGTTTAAAAAAAAGGTGTTTTCACAGAATGAGCGCACTTAAAAAGTGAAGTGAAGAAGCAGGTAACAGTAGAGATGATGACGATATCAAGGACAAAAGTAAAGTAAAAACGCCAGCTACCTGCAGATTTCTAGTGACTGTTCATATATGTGGTATTTTTCACCAGCCAGCTTTGGGACATTAGCAAGTAGAAACCCTGTCAGTATCATCCAAAACCATATCTAGTCTTAACACATGGAGAATGCTGGAGAAAGGGTCGTGAGTTCAGGGTGTATAATTAAGAAAATATGGCCGGGCGCAGTGGCTCATGCCTGTAATCCCAGCAGTTCGAGACCAGCCTAGCCAACATAGTGAAGCCCAGCCTCTACTAAAAATACAAAAATTAGCCAGGTGTGGTAGTGTGTGCCTGTAATCCCAGCTACTCAGGAGGCTGAGGCAGGAGAATCGCATGAACCCAGGAGAGTGGAGGTTGCAGTGAGCCAGGATCACACCACTGTACTCCAGCCTAGGGACAATGCAAGACTCCGTCTCAGAAAAAAAAAAAACAAGAAAAGAAAACACTTCCAGCATAATGCTAAAGGTCACCAGCATCCATCCCCCAGAACTGTATGGATCTATAATATACACAGCTGCGTTGCATTAAGAAAGAGATGAAATCTCTATTAAAATACACAGATTTTTGTATTCCTTGTGCAGAGGATATGTACCACTGCCCACTTGGGGGCAGACAAGTTACAGGGGGCTGGGGGCCAACACTGGTAAGAAGGAAACCATGGGTCAGGACAGGTGGGCAATACATGCTGGCAGGTGGGTGCCACTGGGAGACCCACACTGCACACCGGGCGCCATATGAACAGGAAGCTGGACGAAGTCCCTTGGGGACCCTGTCCTGACCAAACTGGATCCACCAGCAAAGGGGAGATGTTCAGTTCATTGTCTTATCCTCAAGGTTTCTTCCACAACATCTGAATACAAACATGTTGAACCAAGAAGATACCTATGTCACTCACAAATAACACCAGTAGCAAATACTCATACAACACGCAGACATGCTCAGCAGTCTGCTAACGCTTTTGGGTATTTTTCACTTGTGTAATTTTCACTTATTTTCACTTGTTTCATTTGCATAGAAATTTTATGAGGTAGATGTTGTTATGAAATCCACATTACAGATGAGGGAACCAGGGCACAGGAAGGTTCACTGGCCAGAAGCCTCAGCTGGTAAGTATGGGGCTGCAAGGCATCGATTCCCAGCTGTCTCACTGCCCTGAGAGGATGACATTTTTGGCTGGGCATGGTGGCTCATGCCTGTAATCCCAGCTTAACAAATATTTATTATCTCATAAATAAATTCTGCAGATTCTGTGGATCAGGAGTCTAGAAGTGGTTTAGCTGGGTAGTTCCAACTCAGGGTCTCTAATCAATAAAGCTGCCAGCCAGGGAAACTCCTGGGAAGGCTTCACTGGGTGTGGAGAATCTGGTCCAAGCTGTTTTATGTGGTTTTGCCAAGACTCCTCATTGGCTGAGACCTGAGTTCTACACCACAGGGACCATGGACCTCTCCATAGGTGGCTCATGACCTGGCAGCTTGTTTCCTCTAAAGTAGAAATGAGAGAGAGAGAGAGAGAGAGAGAGAGAGAGAGAGAGAGAGAGAGAGAGAGAGAGATGGAGAAAGGCAGAGAGAGAGGGAGGGAGAGACAGAGAGAGAGGAAGGAAGGGACGGAGAGAGGAGAGAGAGGGAGGAAGAGAAAGAAGAGAGAAAGAAAGAATAGGAAAAAGAGCACACGTGAGAGAGGGAGAACTGAAGGTGGAAACCAGTCTTTTTAAACCTAGTCTTGGAAGTAACAGCTCATCACTTCAGATATTCAAGGGGAGAGAAATTAGCTCCATTTCTTAAGGAGAAGAGTATTTTAAAAAATCGGACATGCTTTTTAAACCACCACACTATGTATTTACTGAAAATGTCTCTTCTTGTAATATTTTCTCTTTTATCTTTGAACATTTTTTATATAACACACTGGCTACATTTTCATGTTTTTCTTCCCATAAAACTGCAATTGCTATTCATTGTGGAATTTGTAACATACCTTCTCCCAGGCTCTTTTTCTTTAATATTCCAGTCAGTGTTCGCTCCTATGTCTCTAACTTGATTCTACATCAGTAGCATGTCTTTGTTTTAAAGCTATAAGATTATCCATAGTTACTTTTGAACTAAAAAAAAATTTAATTATGGTCAAAATAAACCTAAGTATTCCAATTTCAATACCACATATGATTTAACATATATTACTGTAACTTGTGCTATCTGCATGTAACATTCAAATAAATAGATTATGATGTTATATTGATACATAGAAAAAAATCCTCACTGAATCAATCCTTTGACACCAAATAGATGTGTTTATGTATAATAACAGGAATGACCAACATGCCTAACACACTATAATACACAGTCAAGTCATACATGATGCAACAGTGAAAGTGAAATGTAGCCCCACCAAAACAATAAAGTCAAAGAGGAGGGCCAAAGAGTTCTGCTGACTCCACATCATGTTTGAAGTTTATGAAACATCAAAATGGCTGTGCCATGAAGCAAGGGGTGCTACCCTGACCACCCTATCTAAAACTGCCAATCCGGCCAGGCATGATGGTTCACGCCTGTCATGGCATTGTGGCGCTTGCCTGTAATTCCAGCTACTCGGGAGGCTGAGGCATGAGGGTCACTTGAACCCAGGAGGCAGAGGTTGCAGTTAAGCTAAGATTGCACCACTAGACTCCAGCCTGGGTGACAGAGTGAGACTCTGTCTCAAAAAAATAAAACAAAATTCCAGTCCTTCAACAATTCCTGTCCCCTTTCCTGCTGCATTTTTCCCAGCTTAGCTCTGTCTAGCATACAGTAAATTTCCCTTTACTGCCTGTCGTCCCCTGCTGGAATGGAAGCTCCATGGTCAATGGTAGGGAGCTGAGTGTGGACCCAGGTTGGAGATGTCAATTAGGAGTCATCAGCAAAGATGCAATTTTCAAATCTTGGGACTAGACTTTCTTAGAGGAGGGTGTAACTAAGTAGAGGGCCCAGGAAGCTCCTAGAACAATCTAAAAGGGATTAGATAAGAGAAGAGGCCAGGAAAGGGCACTGAGGATGATCAGCAAAGGGTTACTAAGAGATGCAAACAGCAATAAAGAGTGCAAAAATCCGAAACCAGTGCAGCTTACAAAGCCAAGGTTTCTGATATCAACTCAACTCCATGCCTCCCTCCCACCTTCCCCCACCAGCACGTTCCTCTTCCCCAGATCCGCAGTAATACAAGCACACCTTCATCCATGCCACCAGCCTGGTCAGAAGCCTCAGTGTTATGTTGGCCCTTTCCTATCCCTCTTCCCCCTCCACTCTCACCCTATCAATTCCACTTAAGATCTCTCAGGTCTGTCCTCTTCCATCATCATCGCCAACACCCCTGGACCAGGCTGTCATCATTAGCAACCCGTCCTCCCTGGTCTTCCCAGTTTCAGTCTTATTCACACTTCTAATCCATGAGACAAACTTTTGAAAAACCTGATTACATCACCACCCCCTCTCCAACTATAATCATATTTGTTCTTTCCAATAACCCATTGAAGTGGGTACTCTTATACCTCCATTTTATAAAAGAGAATACTAAAAAAATTAGCTGGGCATGGTGGCACACACTACTTGGGAGGCTGAGGCAGGAGGATGGCTTGAGCCCAGGGGTTAAAGGTTACAGCAAGCTCACCACTGCACTCCAGACTGGGTGACAGAGCAAGACTATGTCTCAAAAAAAAAAAAAAAAAAAGGAAAAGAAAAGAAATAAAGGGGCACAATGGAGGGTCCTAGAGTAATATAATTTTGGCCCTGATCCTAACCACTCTACTCCACTGCGGGGTCAGGAGCCATGTCTGTCTTGCTCAGCACCAGGGCTCAGTGCTTAGAACACTGCCTGGTACACAGTGTTGAGAAGGAGATAGCTGGTGGTGTGACTTCGTTGTCATGACTACTAATATTACTGTCAGTTATGTGTTTCCCAACATGTTTTTCATGAACCATTAATTTCTTGGAATGTTAGTAGGGGATCTAATTAAATAGCTCTATAAACAAATAGCCTTTGGTAACAGTTTAACAGGTGATGAGTTTGCTTGTTGAGAAACATGTATCATTAGGATTCCTTAAGAGGGAGACAGATTAGGTAACATTTCACAGACTTTTATCATGTAGTCTGTTTCTTCACAGAGCCTTCTGGGATCAGGGCTCTGCAGAACACATTAGGAAATACTCTTCCAGCCTCAAGATCAGGCACAAGTGGATACACTCCTAGCCTGAGTCTCTGCTCCGAAGCCTGCCTCCAGGTGGACCTCACCATCCTTCCCCAAAATGCTGCTCACAGTCCAGAGAGCAAAATTCCATTCTCCTCCCACTACAGAAAGCCTTGGAAGTTGCAGATGTGGGCATGTGAGGCATATGTCTGCTTAAGAGGACTAACCCAGGAGGATCTTCAGCTGTTCTTCAGGTGTGGCCACTACGTTTCAAGACGACCAGCAAAACTACAGCTTCATTCACTGAACCACTCATACCTTACGCTCTTCGTCAAGATTTCTTTGTTTCACCATTTTTCCTACTTTCAGAGCCCTAGGTTCTACTGTCTCGGGAGCTGGTTCATCCAAATATATGAAGGTAGAAGCAGAAGGGTTGATTCTCAAATTTTCATAAATGAGAATAATATACTTCTTATGTTATTGATTTGGTCATAGCCTTCAGAATATTTTTGACCAAACTTATGTAAATGTTTATGGGGTCTGGGGACGGGGTGAAGAACAGGAAGAGTTTTGATGGTCTACTATCTGCTGAAACCCAGTGTTACTTATCAGCATAGATAGGAAGCCACAGATCCTGAAAAGATTTCATAAAGACAAAGTAGACAGAAATAGAAGGGTAATTATGCAATATTGTTAAAAATAGTATCTCAAACAGTTAACATCACATTTGGTAGAAAAACAGCAAATTGACACATTTAAATTTAAATCTAGAAGAAAAAAAGATCACTTCAAGCCCTATACTTTAGCACTGTTGTAAAATTTTAGACAACACAGCAAAACACAAAATAGTAATAAGATACAATACTGGAAAATGGGCAACATAAATACTGTTTATACTCAATTGCAAAATTATAGAAGGTAATGAGAATTCCTTAAAATACTAGGGTATGTGGCCAATGTACAGAAATCAATAGCTTTCCTATATATCAAAACTGACCAGTTAGATTTAGAATAGCTAACTAAAGATTAGTTCATTAGGATCTCATAATCGCAAACAAAAACCACTCAAAAACCTCCCCCACAAACTGAAACATTAGTAGTAATCCTAAGAAATAAAATAACCTACATTAGGGAGTCCATGCATTCTGCTGAGATACAAGATTATGAAAAATTATAAAAAGATGTATGGTAAGAATAAATATCACAAAGATGTAACTTTCTCTCACATTTATAGGTTTACTACATTTCTTATGAAAACCCCTTTGAGATTTTTTTGGGGAGGTAATCTCACAAAATTATTCTTTTTTTTTTTTTCTTTCTTTTTTTAAGACAAGGTCTCACTCTAACTCAGGCTGGAGTGCAGTGGCGTGATCAGAGCTCACTGCAACCTCAAACTCCTGGCCTCAAGTAACCCTCCTGTCTCACCCTCCAAAAGTGCTGGGATTACAGGCATGAGCCACCATACCCAGACAACAACAAAATTATTCTAATATTCATCTGAAAGTTTAAAAAAAACCAACATTGCAACTAGACTAGATGATTCTGATAAAACAACAGTTGAGCAGGCCTCTGCCAGGTATTTTTAGTGTTACAAAGGTACAAGGATAGACAGGTCCCTGCAATGAGACGGTGCAGCCTTGCTCAAAAGGGCTCGGCTGCTCCGCTCCGCCTTATTTTCCGCATTCCCTGAGGATTCCCAGGGTGTGGCTTCCATGATTGAGACTGCTTTACAAACACGTCACCCTTTTCTGCGTCCTGTCTGTTCCACACATTTTAGCCCCCAGTCAGTTGTGTGGCATCAGTTAGACTGTTCTTTCTTTGACAAATGCTGTAAACTTTCCATTCCATGGCCTGCCTGATGTATAGCAAGACCTCAGTAGGTGTTTGTGGAAAAGAAAATTGTAATGGCGTCTCAATACAAACGTTACAAATGTAAAAAGGCATCACAGTCTATGGGAGAGTATCTCCATGGTTTCTCTCTACAGATAGCTCCCAGAAAACATCCACAGTGAGGCTGTGAGAAATAGGATTATAGGAGATTCCTATTTTCTTTTTCACCTTTTCTGCACTTTCTACATTAAACACATGTGACTTTAATAATGTTAAAATATTTAAAAGTTATAAGCAAAAAAATCAAGTGTAAAAAAATCCAATCATGAAAGGCAAGTAAAAGCTATTGTGTGGCTGGGCATGGTAGTTCACGCCTGTTATCCCAGTACTGTGGGAGGCCAAGGTGGGCAGATCACTTGAGGTCAGGAGTTCGAGACCAGCCTGGACAACAGAACCCCATCTCTAAAAAAGATAGCTGGGTGTGGTGGCATGCACCTATAATCCCAGTTACTTGAAAGGCTGAGGCAGGAGAATTGCTTGAACCCAAGGGACGGAGGTAATAGTGAGCCGAGATGTCACCACTGCACTCCAGCCTGGGTGACAGAGACTGTGTCTCAAAAAAAAAAAAAAAAACCTATTGTGTCAATATGATTATTCTGAACTTGAGCTGGGGTAAGAATCTCTAATATCACTGAAAATAAATGGCAAAGAAACTGATGGATTTCATAAAAATGTAAAATTTCACATCAAAACAATATAATCCCCAAATCAATTACGTAAGTCCCAATGTGGTAGAGCTCCCTGGCAGAAAAGGCAAAGCCACCAGCTCCATACACAGACACAGGAAACTCGGACCAAGAGGGGCAAGGGTCCCATGCCCTAGGACCAGTGGGGAGTATCCAGAGATAGTGTCAAAAAAACTCAAAGGGGGCCACGTGTGGTGGCTCACGCCTATAATCCCAGCACTTTGGGAGGCTGAGGCATGTGGATCACTTGAGGTCAGGAGTTCTAGACCAGCCTGGCCAACATGGTGAAACCCTGTCTCTACTAAAAATACAAAAATTAGCTGGGTGTGGTGCAGGCACCTATAATTCCAGCTACTTGGGAGGCTGAGGCGGGAGAATCACTTGAACTTGAGAGGTGGAGGTTGCACTGAGATAAGATGGTGCCACCTCACTTTAGCCTGAGCAACAGAACAAGACTGTCTCAAAAACAAAACAAAGCAAAACAAAGTACCTCAAAGGGCCCAGAGGAAGCCACAAGGACACCAGCTGAAGTCACTTAAGTGGGAATGTTTCTTCCCCTTGCAGTAGCAGGAGACTTGGTGTCTCCCATGCAAATAGTCTACTCATCCTTCAACCCGCCTCGCTGCCAACACCAGGCAGCCCCTCCTGCCACCTGCCTGTAAGCACAGCATCACTGTCCAGCACAGCTTATCTTTTCTGTAGCCTGGTGACACATGTGATGTCTGTGCTTGTAACACTACATCTTATCTCTATTCCCTTATTCCCAATACTCCTCCCTAAGGATGGCATGATCACGTCTTTGATGGTTTGAAAGGTTGACATATGAAAGATTTGGCTTCTTCTGTGTTGTACCCACCCACAGGGTGGAGAGGAGATCAGCAGTGAAATGAGCATTTGGCAATGTCTGTTCAGCAGAGGAATTTCTCCAAATTCTAACTGTGCTGGAGCAAAGGAGAAATGCCAAGGGCCTAGAGTAGAGTGTAGTTTCCAGCTGTCTTGATATGAGGACTGCTGGCCCATGAACAGAAATACTTCCAGAGCCACCCCTTCCAAGGTCACCATGGGCCAGTCCTGCTCCTGATGCCATCTGCCCAGCAGCCCAGGGGACAGTGTCCAGCCTACTAACATGAGCCTCAATCTGAAGCCCTTTCTATTACAGAGGTCCAGCCTCATGATCTCATCAGTAGCTCTGGCCTGCTGCTGCCGTGGCCGCTCTCTCCAGCCACTGGCATTAACTTCAAGTAACATAGGGACTTTCAAATGAAATCCACTGCAAAATGACAGGCCATGTCATTTTAAGAGGCACCCGAAAGCACTTTTGTTATGGCAAGATTTGCAATAAGTGTATTATATCATCCCAAGATCCATGCTCACAGTCCACTATCCACCACTGCATCCTCAGTCCCTGGCCCCTGGCAGGTCAATAGCAACCTGCTGAATAAATGAATGAATGAATGGATTGAATGAATGAATGAAGTACATTTCAGAGGCTGCAGCCTCATTTTAGGGGACAATTTTGGGGTAGGTGCAGTTTTAGAGCCCCTCTTCTCTCTGCCACCTATCCAAAGTCCTCTGTAGCTCAACAATCATGTGCATGTTCAGACTAATAAGCAAATGAAGCCATCTGCAGTGCTATCCCATCCCCACTCCTTCAGGACTGTGTCATTTTGTGCAGGTTTAAATTCCCTATCAGGGATGAGACTATGCACAAAATATAAGGGGGCGGGGGGGATGCAAAAACTCAGTAATTGAATATTTTAATGCAATCGTTTAAAAAATCGAAATTAAGGCAAAAAATCCATGATGAATAAAATATTCACATTTTATTTTAGACGGAGTCTTGCTCTGTCACCATCCAGGCTGGAGAGCAATGGCGGGATCTCGGTTCACTGCAACCTCCACCTCCCGGATTGAAGCGATTCTCCTGCCTCAGCCTCTCAAGTAGCTGAGGTTATAGGTGCCTGCCACCACGCCCAGCTAATTTTTGTATTTTTAGTAGAGACAGGGTTTCGCCATGTTGGCCAGGCTGGTCTCGAAATTCTGACCTCAGGTGATCCACCTGCCTTGGCCTCCTAAAGTTCTGGGATTACAGGCGTGAGCCACCGTACCAGGCCCAGAATATTCCATTTTTTTTTTTTTTTTTTTTTTTGAGACGGAGTCTCACTCCGTCGCCCAGTCTGGAGTATAGTGGCACCATCTCCAGTAACTGCAACCTCAGCCTCCCAGGTTCAATCAAATTTTAAATGAAGACAGGACCAGTAACAGTGTATCCTATGGAGCCATTCTAGAGTCTGAAGTGAAAGAAAAATTTCAGACTGATTCTTTTTTCATTACTTTTGACCTTTTTTAGAGGCTGCACTAAAATATTATTTACCTGGATTGCTACGATTTTGGCAGCCTCTTAAATCCTGTACCCGTGACAAATGCCTCACTGGCCTCACCCTAGTCACGGCCCGACGGTACTTCTAGAAAGATGTGCAGAGGACGAACCGAACCCGGGGAGGGACCACGCAGCCTGGGAAACAGAGGTCGGGCCCCTGACCCACCACTGAGGGCCGAGGACTCGGCCTGTACCGGCCCCAAACGAGGCTCAGTCTGGCCTCTGCGAGCAGGAGCAGCGCTTCCAGGTATTTTCACATGGTGGCTTTGCAGAGCTGCGTGGTCCAGATGATGGCTTCAGGCCGCAAGCTCTGCGCTCCAAGCCCGCCGTCCGCAAACTCTCTTCTATGTTGTGCAATACTCGAGTAGGCGGTCTCCTTCTCGCGCTTTCGCGCCCTCATGCTGGGCCAATCACAGTGCCGCACTTTTTATACTGACCAATAGGAGCTCGCTTCGGGCAGGTCGCCGGCGACCGTTACCCGACAGGCGCCGGGGCTACTCTAGTAGTGCCACCGGCTCGGAGACTGCTGCGAAGAGCCGGGCACTGGCGCATAGAGGCGGCAGCGGCGGCGGCCATCCAGCGGCTCCAAGGTGCGACGGACAGAGACGCAGCGCGGCAGGTCGGGCAGCGAGGCCAAAGAGGGCAAGGCCATGGGCTTGAGCGGTTGGGGATGGCGAACCCCGCGTGTGGCCGGTCCCGGTGGCGAGGCCAGTCCCGCTGAGGCACGCGGGGACCCCGAACAGCGAGCGGTGTAGGCGAGGCCAGTGAGGCGGGCGGGGGATAGGCGCGTTCCTCAGGAGGCCCTGGAGTTCTGGCACCCTCACAGCGGGCGCCAACACCGCAAAAGTCCATCTCGAGCCAAGTCGCGGGGCCGGTCTCCCAAACGCTGTTATGTCCTCAGGGAAAGCTAGAAATTCGCACACATGGTTATTCTTGCAAAGGAGACTGATCAAGCCTCTGCTGCGGCGGCAGGGACTCTAGCGAGAGGGGGATGCAAGGTTCATTCTGTACTCAGGCGTGTGTGTCTGCTGACCAATTCGTAGGATGTCCTGGAGGACAGCACTGGCCCCTCACCTAGTGTGAGGGGCCTAGACAGTTTCCCTAAGAAGCGCGTATTTGAGACCAGATCTGAAGTGGAGCATGAATTAAAGGTGGGGTTGGGGGTGGGCAGGCGAGAGAACGCACAGGGCCTGACTTTCTAAGGAAATGGAAAGGACGGTGTATCTGGAAGACACAAAGTGCCAGGGTTAACACAGAGCCAGGACGGTTCTAAGGTTTGACAGGAGTTACTCAGATTGGATTCTGTCTAAAAACAGTGACGGTCCATGGCTGAGTTTTAAGCAGGGGCGTGACTGATCCTGTGAGCATTTTGGAAAGATTGTTCTAGCCAGTTGGGAGGTGATTGCCTGCACAGCTGTGAGAGTCAAGAGTTAAAATTGACAAGACCTCGGGGATAATAAGGGAGGTGTCAAGGGGGAGTCCTGTGATTTCTGGCTGAGATCTGGCAATACTATTCCCTGGCGTTTAGTACACTGGAGGAAATACTGTGGTAAGTGAGAACTCGAAGAAAATAATAAAAATGGGCATGGACCTAGGAGTGGAATTGCTGGATCATGTGGTCATTCTGTATTTAACATTCTGAGAAACTGCCAGACTTCTCCAGAGTAGCTTCACAGTGTTACATTCCCACCAGCAATAGATGAGGGTTCTGATTTCTCCATGACCTGCTCAACACTGTCTGTTATTATTATTATCATCTTAGTGGGTGTGAAGTGGTATCTTGTGGTTTTGATTTGCATTTCCCTCATGACTTGATATATTGAGCATATTTTCATTGTTTATTGGCCATTTGTATATCCTCTTTGGAGAAATGTTTCTTCCAGTCCTTTTGCTTCTTCTTAAAATTGGGTTGTTTGCCTTTTTATTGTTCAGTTGTGAGAGTTCCTTCTATATTCTAGATAATACACCTTTATCACACAAATGATCTGCAAGTACTTCTGTTATGCTAAAATTTTCTCTTTTGTAAACGTTTTTAACTTCGGGTGTCTTTATATTTAAGAATGAAGCTTGCAAACACACTGCAGATTTTAGTGAATGCAGATTTGAATGCAGAATCAGATGTGAATGAGACTCCAGCTTGAGATAGTATTGCTCTTCTCACCAATCTTTTGAAAACACGGTTTTTTGTGGGGTTTTTTTGAGACAGATTTTTGCTCTCGTTTCCTAAGCTGGAATACAATGGTGTGATCTCAGCTCACCGCAACCTCTGCCTCCTGGGTTCAAGTGATTCTCTTGCCTTAGCCTCCCGACTAGCTGGGATTACAGGCATGTGCCACCACGCCTGGCTAATTTTGTATTTTTAGTAGAGTTGGGGTTTCTCCATGTTAGTGAGCCTGGTCTCGAACTCCTGACCTCAGGTGATCTGCTGACCTCAGCCTCTTAAAGTGATGGGATTACAGGCGTGAGCAGCCATGCCCAGCTGAAAATATGTTTTTAATCTAAGATTTTACTTAAGTAATGACTATTGTCTATGATTAATAAATATTTGAAAATGTTGTTTTAATTTCTAATATGGTAAGTATTGATGGATATTACTCAAATAAAAACATACTCCTTGGGGTTCTCAATACTTTTTTTTTTTTTTGGAGACAGTTTCATTTTTGTTGCCCAGGCTGGAGTACAATGGCGCATGTCTCCCATATTCAAGCGATTCTCCTGCCTCAGCCTCCTGAGTACCTGGGATTACAGGTCCCTGCCACCACGTCCAGCTAATTTTTTGTATTTTTTAGTAGAGATGGGGTTTCACCATGTTGGCTGGGCTGGCCTCAAAGTCCTGACCTCAAGTGATACACCCACCTCAGCCTCCCAGAGTGCTGGGATTACAGGTGTGAACCACTGCACCTGACCAGGGTTCTCAATACTTTTTAAGAATATGAAGTGCTGGCTGGTTGCAGTGGCTCAAGCCTGTCATCCCAACACTTTGGGAATATGAGGCAGGTGGATCCCATGAGCTAGGAGACCAGCCTTGGCAGCATGCTGAAACCCTGTCTCTACAAAAAAATTATCCAGGCATGGTACCACATGCCCATAGTTCAGCCAGTTAGGAGGCCGAGGTTAGAGGATCACCTGACCCGAGGGAGTTGATCACCTGACCTACGGTGAGCTGTGTTCCTGCCATAGCACACCAGCATCCAGCGTGGGAAACAGTGAGACCCTGACTTAAAAAGGGGTGTGCGTATGTGTGTGTGTGTGTGTGTGTGTGTGTGTTTTGAAAAATCAAATATATCAAATATGTATATATTTGAACGATCTTGGCCCACTGCAACCTCCAACTCCTGGGCTCAAGTGATCCTCCCACTTTAGCCTCCTGAGTAGCTGGAAACACAGGCTCACACCACCATGCCCAACTAATTTCTTGTATTTTTGTTAGAGACAGGGATTTCACTATGTTGCCTAGGCTGGTCTGGAACTCCTAAGCTCAAGCAATCTGCCTGCCTCGGCCTCCCAAAGTGCTGGGATTACAAGTGTGAGCCACCAAACCTGGCCAGTCTAGTTCATTTTTACACATAATGACTAGTTATCTTATCATCTAAGAAGAAGAAATGGCTCTTATCATGGAGCCATCCCATATTTGTCCTCTTAAATTGGGATGCTCTGTGCCATTCTCTACTTCTTAGCCTGGATAGCCTCTACTTGACCATCATTACTTTTTTTGGTAAGTTTTTCCTTACCTTTATTAATGCAACCATGCTGTACAATTATTGTCTACTTGATTGTCTTTATTTAACCTCAACTGTCTTATTTAAGTTTGTGAACCCCAAAGTAGGTACAGGTTATATTTTTCTTGGTCAGAATTTTAGTTTTTAATTTCTTTTTTTCCTCTTTTCTGGCAAGGAGTTGAACATAAAATTAATTGCTCTTTAAATACAACTAGCAGTTTGAAAAATTTCAAATGCATTTTTGAGCATGTCATTTTATCCTTTCTGTTAAGGTCAATACTCAAGGAGTCCTACCCCCAGTGGCTAGCTCTTGCTTACTCATCATTCAGATCTGTGGTTAAATAACACTCTGAAAGGCCTTCACTAATCCTTAGACTAGGTTAAGTCTTATATATTTCCCATACCAGCTTGTGTTTCTCAATATATCCAGATTGTAGGAATTTCTTAGGGCAGGGGTTCCCAACCCTCAGCCTGAGCTCTGCCTCCTGTCAGATCAGCAGTGGCATTAGATTCTCATAGGAACTCAAACTCTGTTAGGAACTGTGCATGTGAGGGATCTAGCTTGTGTGCTACCTATGAAAATCTAACTAATGCCTGATGATCTGAGGTGGAACAGTTTCAGATCAAAGCCACTACCCCACCTCCGTCCCTCCAGTCCATGGAAAAATTATATTCCACAAAACTGGTATCTGGTGCCAAAAAGGGACTATTATCCTCATGTATTGTTTTTGGGCCCCAAATTAGGCTGTCGAATCTGTATTTTTAATGAGCAGCCCAAGTGATTTTTATATCAGGTAAGTCTGGGAAAAGGTACTCTAAATTTATAGAAGATTTATGTGCATCTGCCCCACTTTTGGAAATTGTATGTCTGTTGTGTTTCATAGAGCCAGTGACTGATCACCTCTGTGTCCTCAACACTTAATATATAACTTAGCAAATACAGGCTCAGTCATTATTGAATAATATATTAAAGAGTGATTCTCCAATGGTATTCATCCCTGAAGCTGGAAATGTAATTGCTTGGTAATAGGGTAGGCATATATTTAACATCATTAGAAATGGTTTTAACAATTTGTATTCCCTCAAGCAATGTATAAGAATTTTAGTTTGTCCACATCCTCACCAATATCTGGTGTTAGTACTCTTTTTCAAAGCCATTTTGGCAGGGTGCAGTGGCTCATGCCTGTAATCTCAGCACTTTGGGAGGCCGAGGTGGGTGGATCACTTGAGGTCAGGAGATAAAGACCAACCTGACCAAAATGGTGAAACCCCATCTCTACGAAAAATACAAAAATTAGCTGGGCGTGATGGCGTGCACCTGTAGTCCCAGCTACTCAGGAGGCTGAGGCAAGAGAATCACTTTAACCTGGGAGGGAGGTGGGAGTTGCAGTGAGCCAAGATCGTACCACCACACTCCAGCCTGGGTGACAGAGCAAGACTCTCTCTCTCTGTCTCTCTCTCTCTCTCTCTCTCTCTCTCTCTCTCTCTCTCACACACACACACACACACACACACACACCATTTTAAGCCATTCTAATGAATGTGAAGTGGTACCGTGGTGGTTTAAATTTATATTTCCCTGATGACTAATGATGTTGA
This sequence comes from Plecturocebus donacophilus, assembly GCA_004027715.1. NCBI lineage: Eukaryota > Metazoa > Chordata > Mammalia > Primates > Pitheciidae > Plecturocebus > Plecturocebus donacophilus. The sequence goes on along the minus strand of PVKP010006655.1, from coordinate 58,924 downwards.
GCATGTTTTCATACCTATAAGCAATTGAAAAATATGTGTACAAGTTATTTATGTAATCTGAATAAGCATCTTCTTTTGGTTATATAGATTGTGAATACTTTATTCCAGTCTTTGGCTTGTGTTTCCATTTTTTTAGTAATTTCTTTTGATGAGCAGAAGTTTCTTAATTTTACTGAAGTCATGAATATATTCTATTGTGTTTTAAGAAGCATTATAAATTTGGTTTTCACATTTAGAAATATGATTCATCTCACTTTTATTGTTGTGTGAGGTGTGAGTCCAGGCATTTTTTTCCTTCTAGATAAAAAACTAGATTGTAGAAATCAACTTGTGCCAGTACCATTTATTGAATATGCCTTAGACCTTTTTTTTTTTTTTTGAGATGGAGTCTTGCTTTGTCACCCAGGCTGGGGTGCAATGGCATCATCTCAGCTAACTGCAACCTCTGGGGTTCTCCTGCCTTAGCCTCCTGAGTAGCTGGGACTAGAAGCATGTGCCACCATGCCTGTATAATTTTTATATTTTTAGTAGTGACAGGGTTTCACCATGTTGGCCAGGCTGCTCTCAAACTCCTGATCTCAGGAGTTCTGCCTGCCTCGGCCTCCCAAAATGCTGGGATTATAGGAGTGAGCCACCCCTGCCTGACCAGTACCACATTTTCTTTATCTAATCTACCATTGATGGGCACCTGGGTTGATTCTATGTCTTTGCTGTTGTGAATAGCACAGTGATGAATGTACAAGTGCATGTGTCTTTTTGGTGGAATGATTTATTTTCCTGTGGGCATATACCCACAGGAAAATCATGGGATTGCTGGGTCAAATGGTAGCTCTGCTTTAAATTGAAAAATCTCCAGACTCTTTTCCACAGAGGCTGGACTAATTTACATTCCCACCAACAGTTCTCTTTTCTCCATAGCCTTGCTACCATCTGTTGTTTTTTGACTTTTTGATAATAGCCATTCTGGCTGGTGTGAGATGATATTACATTGTGGTTTTGATTTGCATTTCTCTGATGATTAGTGATGCTGAGCATTTTTTTCTATTTGTTAGCTCCTTGTATGTCTTCTGTTGAGACATGTCTGTTCATATCCTTTGCCCATTTTTTAAATAAAGTTGTTTATTTTTTGCTTGTTGATGTGTTTAAATTTCCTATAGATTCTGGATATTAGGCCAGAATCTATAGATATCAGATGCATAGTTTGCAAATATCTTCTCCCATTCTACAGATTTTCTGTTTACTCTGTTGATAGTTTGTTTTGCTGTGCATAAGCTCTTTAGTTTTATTAGGTCCCCACATGTCTTTTTTTTTTTTTCCTGCAATTGCTTTTGGAGACTTAGCCAGAAATTATTTGCCAAGGCAAACCCATAGCCAACATTATATTGAATGGGCAGAAACTCAAACCACTCCTCTTGAGAACTGGAACAAGACAAAGATGCTCACTTTCACCACACCTACTCATTGTAATACTGGAAGTCCTCGCCAGAGCAATCAAGCACGAGAAAGAAATAAAAAGCATCCAAATAGGAAGAGAGGAAGTCAAATTGTCTCTGTTTCCAGACTATATGATTCTATACCTAGAAAACTCCCTCTGCCTAAAAGCTCCAAGATCTGATAAACAACTTCAGTAAAGTTTCAGGATATATCCATGTACAAAAACCAGTAGCATTTCTATACACTAACAACAACCAGGCTGAGAGTGAAATCAAGAACCCAATACCACTTACAGTAGTCACAAAGAAAATGAAATGCCTAGGAATACAGCTTTCTAAGGAGGTAAAAGGTCTCTACAAGGAGAACTATAAAGCACAGCTAAAAGAAATCAGACAACACAAATAAATGGAAAACCATTCCATGCTCATGGATGAAAAGAATCAATATTGTAAAAGTGTCCATACTCCCAAAATCAATCTACAGACTTAACACTGTTCCTATGAAATTACCAACATTGTTCTTCACACAATTAGAAAAAACTATTCTAAATTCATATGGAACCAGAAAAGAGCCTGAATAGCCAAAGCAATGGGAGAAGGACTCCCTTATTAAATAAATGGCGCTGGAATAACTGGTTAGTCATATCCAGAAGACTAGAGATGGACCTCTGACTTTCACCATATACAGAAATTAACTGAAAATGAATCAAAGATTTAAATGTAAGACCTCAAGGCCAGGTGTGGTGGCTCAGGCCTGTAATCCCAGCACTTTGGGAGGCCAAGGAGGGAGGATTGCTTGGGGCCAGAAGTTTGAGACCAGCCTGGACAACATAGGGAGACCCTGTCTCTATAGACAGTTTTAAAATTAGCCAGGCATGGTGTTGTGTACCTGTAGTCCCAGCTACTGAAGGGAGTGGGGGAGTGCTAAGGTGGGAGGATCAGTTGAGCCTGGGAGGTCAAGGCTACAGTGAGCTCTGATGGCACCACTGCACTGCAGCCTGAATGATAGAGCAAGACCTTGTCTCAAAAATTTTTTAAAAACAAACAAAAAAAGACCTTAAACTATAAAAATCTTAGAAGACAACCTAGGAAATACTCTTGTTTACATCAGTCTTATTTATTTCTTCTTGTGTTTGTTTTAGAAGGTAGTTTTCAAGGAAGTATGTCCATCTGAGTTGTAGAATTTGGCAGATAAAGTTACTTGTTATGTCCTCAAAATACAACCTCAGATCGTTGATTTTAAACCTTCCTTTCCTAATACAAGCATTTAAAGCTACAGTAAACACTGTTGTAGCTGCATCCCACAAATTTTGATATATGGTATTTTCATAATCATTTTGTTCAAAACATTTTCTAATTTTTATTATGATACATTCTTTCACTCACGGATTATTTACAGATTTATTGCTTGATTTTCAAATATTAGGGAATTTTAAAAAAATCATTATTAATTGTACTGCAGTCTGAGAATATACTTTCAAGTATATTGAGGCTTCTGGCTGTGACGGGGTAATAGACATTGGATTTATCATGTTGCCATAAAACAACTTGAAAACTAGGCCAGATGTATGAAAAAACTGTTTTATGACACAGTGTAGGACTGTGATTTCTGAAAGAAACACCCAGCATGAGTCCTATGATGATAGCCTGGCTTCTTGCTTGGAAACACATTGCAGACCATGGAAAAAGAACAAGGACTTCAAGCAAAGCAGAGGTCTTCCTGAGCTGAGACAGAGATAGGAGTTCAGAAAGGCTAAGGCAGCTAGAAATTGCAGGACAATGTTCCTAAGAGAAGGGAGATACATAGAAGAAGAGCTCCAGAAATCTGCAGGGGGACTCCCGCTTGAGACTTGTCAAACACTAATATGTATATTTGTAGTTACAGATTGATGAAATTATCCCGTGCTTTGACCTTAATATAGATTTCTTCTGCCCAGAGCACTTTGCTCAGAAGTTGCCACCTGGCAAGGAGTTTTGAAAATGAGTAGGGGAGAGTTTAGTGAATCCTGCTGTCACTGCCACAATATCTACTTTTTAATATTTCTCAATTTTGTAAGATTGTTATCTTTTCCATAAGTTTGCTACAACTGCATATTTTATAAGTAGATAAACATATTTTAATAGTTGTCTTCAAGAGATTTCACTTCTGTCACATAAGAACTTTATTTAAATTTTTAATAATAAAGATGATGACCGGCTAAGTAATTCAGGCCTCTTATTCATTGAAGGCAATTTAAAAACCTAGAAAAGAAAATTTTTTTTTGAGATGGAGTCTCACTCTGTTGCCCAGGCTGGAGTGCAGTGGTGCAATCTCGGCTCACTGCAACCTCTACCTCCTAGGTTCAAGTGATTCTCCTGCCACAGCCTCCCTAGTAGCTGGGATTACAGGGACCCGCCACCACACCTGGCTGATTTTATATATCTTTAGTAGAGACGGGGTTTCACCATGTTGACCAGTGTCTCAAACTCCTGACTTAAAGTGATCCGCCTCCTTGGCCAGGTATGGCAGCACATGCCCAAAATCACAGCTACTTGGGAGGCTGAGGCAGGAGAATCACTTGAACCTGAGAGGTGGAGGTTGCGGTGAGCTGGGATCAAGCCTGGACAACAAAAGCAAAACTCCATCTTAAAAAAACAAAAACAAAACAAAAAAGTACCTCTTTATTGCTTGCAAAAATGTTCCTTTTCTCAGCACTAATTTTTGCTTCAGTCTTCTCTTAGTGAGATTTGTCTTTTATCTACTTTTTTTTTGGAGACAGCGTCTCACTCTGTCACCCAGGCTGGAGTGCAGTGGTACAATCTCAGCTCACTGCAACCTTCAACTACCAGGTTCAAGTGATTCTCGTGCTTTAGCCTCCCACGTAGTTGGGACTATAGGCACATGCCACCACAACCAGCTAATTCTTTGCCTTTTTAGTAGAGACAGGGGCTCACCATGTTGCCCAGGCTGGTCTCGAACTCCTAAGCTCAGGCAATCCGCCCACCTCAGCCTCCCAAAATGCTAGGATTACAGGCGTGAGCCACCGCACCCAGGCTGTTATTTATCTACTTTTATTAGTCTCAAAATAATAGCTCTTGATTTTATTTACCATTTTTACTGTTTTTAAAGTGATCACTTCTGTTTTTATCTTAACTATATTCTCAACTTTTTTGGCTTATTTTTAGTTCCTTCCTAGATTCTTGTTTAATTCATTTATTTCTAGCTTTATTTAATAATAAGCATCTAAAGCTGTGACTTTTTATGGTTATAACTTTGACCATGTCCCATAGATTTTGGTAGTCTGTGTTCTGATTGTCATTATTTTTTTTTTTTTAAATTATCCAAGTCCACACAGCTTACTAAGTGGCAAAGTCAGGATTCAAAGCTAAAGGGGTTGTCTCCATGACATGAGATCTTCTGCTTTTTAATGTCTTCTCCTTGTAGAACAGAGAAAGTAAATTTGGATGATTTTTTTTTTCAGGATCAATGATTGAAATAATTTCCGAGTTAAACACAATGAATTCCTTTTTTCTTTTTTTTAACTCATCAGGAACCTACATAACACCTGATTACCAGAATTCTGCTGTAGACACCTAAGCTTTTAGGGGTATGGCAAGTGAAGATAAGTAGGGGCCAGAGGCTCGAAATGATTTTGTGAGTTGGCTGGACTTTCTTCTGCTTGTCGCCTCTGGGATTATTCATGTGTCCATTGGGGTGTCTTAGTGTTTCTACCAGTAATTAGCTTGGGCTGCTTCAAGGGCAGCTAGATTCAGAGTCATTATATGGATACCCCAGTTGCCCTGGGTTGATTTTATGAATGTACCAAATTCTCACATATACCCCCAAAATATGTACATCTAATGTATATCAGTTAAAAAGTCATCATCATTACCTTTTTTAAACAGTTTTGTGAAGTTATATTTATTCATTTAAATGATTTGTAGTAACCTTATCACGTGTTACAACCATCCCATCATAAATCCGTTTTAGAACATTTTTATCCCTCATGCCCATTTATAGCTAATCTCTCTTCCCACTCCCCACTGCCTATCCCAAGCAGCTGCTAACCTGCTTTCTCTCTATAAATTTGGATGTTTTATTTAAATGGAATCATATAATAGGTGATCTCTTTTATCTAGCTTCTTTCAGCATGTTTTTGATATTAACCCATGAGGTAACATATATCAATAGTTTATTTCTTTCTGTTGCTGAAAGGTTTTCCATCATACAGATTTGCCATGTCATTGGTTTTTAGTAAGTTACAATTTGTCTCAGAAACTTTTTATCTAGGTTTGACATAAATGAGGTGAAATTATGGTCTTAAGACTCTATTTTTTGGATTTAAACTTATTTTAGTGACTTAACACATTGGTTTTTTAAAAAAAAAGTTCCTTGAAATTTTTAAAAGAACATGTCTTTTCTGTTCATTATATAGTTGTCAATTTATGCTTTTTAAGTATAATAAAAGTTCAATATTTATTATCTTTTCTAGATTATATATCTTCGAGTGATGCAGGCCACTGTAGTGCTGGAGACAGCATCTGGTAAAGGCTACCACAGTAATGGAGGCAACCTCCAAAAAGGTAAGGGTCTAGGCCACTTACCTTTATTCTTGCTCGGGAAGGGTGCTAAATGTATTGTGCCAGACAGTTTGCCCTTCAAGTTGCTGCTTTTTAACTCTTCCTCCCTCTAAAGTGGTAAGATTCGTGTGTTTTTAACTTGCCAAATTGACTCGGGTGATTTTTGGTGGATCAGAGCAGTCTAGGCAGGACCTTTCAGGAAAATGGAAGATTTAGGAAAGGGAAAGTGAGCAGGAAGAAAGGATCTCTGTCCAGCCAGCCTTTCAAGAACTGCTGACAGGTATTACCTTCGGGGTGATAAGCAGAAAGTAAGCAGGCTGACTGCTGCTGCCCAAGTTTTGTGTTTTCTTCTTCCCATAAATCTGAAATGTATTTTTCTTGGGTAAATGACAGAAAGAAAATAAGAAATAGCAAGAGTATAAAAAGCAAAATGACTAAATGTTATGTGCTTATGAATATATGTAGCTTAAACTATTAAGAGGTATATATTCTAGATTAAAACAAAAACTCTATTCCACATTTTTCATGAGACACATTTAAAACAAAAAAGAAAGGTTTAAGATAAAAGGATAGACAAGTTAAGAAACAAATTATCTTAAAAATTTGGGGTGATAGTAGTAATAAGTATAATCAATGCAGAAAGCATTGTAAGAAGATTAAGAGGGTCCAGTTATACAATGAAGATGTCAGTCATGAACCCTAACGGAATAAACCGTATACTTTTTATTCATACATTAAATGTTGGAAATCTAGGGAAAGGCTCCTGGAGATTGGACATGATAATGGTTCTCTATCTCAGTATATCCTAATAGGATATTGTATGCAATTCAAAATGTTCCCAGAAAAATATTTTTTTTTTTTAATTAATCTGCTGGAGAGAATGTAAAATAATTTTTAAAATAAAGGAAAAAACTTAACCTACCAGATATAAAAAATCCCACGATACTAGAATAATTAAAACAGTATAGTACTGTTATACAAAAAGATAATAGGTTAATGGAACAGAATAAATAGAAATAAATTTTTAGAAAATCATGAAACAGAAACAGGAGGACTTCAAAATATGATAAAAATGTTGTTTCACGTCAGAAGGAAAACAATGGATTATTTGGCAAATGGTGTTAGGACAATTGACCATCCATTTTGGAAGAAAAGTAAGTTAGAGTCCTACCTTATGCTAAAGTGAAAAATATATTCTGTGTAGTGTAAAAAGACTAAGTGTTAACCCCCAGCGCCTCTACACACACACAATTAGAATAAATTATAGGAGAATATTTTTATAATTACTTGGGTAGAGAAGGCCAAAGACACAAAACACAGAAGTTACAGAAGACTGATTCATTTAACTAAATAACCTGGACAATTCTCATATGACAAGACACTATAAAAAGTTAAAAGCCAGGCAAACTACTTGGGCAGCTGAGGCAGGAAGATTGCATGATGCAAGTCTAGCACCTGGACAACATAGCAAGACCCTGTCTCTTAAAATAATTTTTAAAAGTTAAAAGATAAGCAATAAACTAGGAAAATTCACTTACATTACAAATGTAAAAAAAAAAACAAAGAATTAGTATCTACAATGTCTAAAGGACTCCCAAACAACTCTCGCATCTTTAACCACATATTTATAACAGCTTACTAGACAGACATTCACATCTGGGTGTTTTATTACTAACCTCAAACTCTACTTGCCCAGGATTGAACTTATTATCCTCCTCCCCCTCCTTCTCATTTTTCCTCTTTACCTTCTAAATCTGCTCTTTACACAGTCCCTATCTCTTTAGCTCTGAATATTCCCATTCAACTATAGTACCAAGTTGTAAATATGTAAGTATTATCTTTGAGTGATATTTAAGTAGGTATTTATTGGCCATTTGGTAAGTCATGACATCAGTTTAGCTGATTGTGATCAACTTTTTTAATGAAATGGAATAAAATAAAATAGAAATACCAGAATACATTGGCCAAGGAATAATTACTGTTTTGTAAAATTTGTGTTTTACACAGACACATACGTCTGTGTGTACTGGGTCATGATATAAAATGTAATTCCGATTATGATCTTAGTCAAAAAAATCTTTTGAAAACCACTGCTCTCTCTCTTCCTCTTACTATCATCTCTAATTGGCCACCTTGACTCATAAGTTGTGGAACTCTGATGCCAGTCTCTTCCTCAGTCCCACTTCTCTACTCCTTGGGTGCCTGCCTTTATTCTCCTCTTTCAAGTTTGTATTCTTTCTGTTGCCAGGACTGACTCAACGACTCAATTCCAGTCAAATGACTACCCTTTTAAGAAGCTTTCAGTGGTCTTTTGTTGCCTTAGAATAAGAACCAAACTCCTTAACACATCATAAAAGGCCTTTTTCAGTTCATCATTCCTGTCACTCTCATAAGAGTTCTTTTACTACTGACAAGCTGGCTTACAATTTCCTGAAAACGCCATGTTCTTTCACACAGCTAACTGTACTTGTGTTGAGTTTGCCCAAAATAATTTGTCTATTTTGTTTCAAAACACTTTTTAAATATCAAGTTTTCCTGACGTCTGTTTCCCCTTTTTTCTCAAAAATTTACCTGCTCCATCAACACAACTCTGTCAGCACTTTTTAAAAAATAAATTTTTGGTTGAGCACAGTGGCTCACACCTGTAATTCCAGCACTTTGGAAGGCCAAGGTGGGTGGATCACAAGGTAGGAGTTCAAGACCAGCCTGGTCAAGATGATGAACCCCCATCTCTACTAAAAATACAAAAAATTAGCTGGGCTTGGTGGTGGGTGCCTGTAATCCCAACTACTCAGGAGGCTGAGGCAGGAAAATCGCTTGAACCTAGGAGGTGGAGGTTGCAGTGAGCTGAGATCGTGCCACTGCACTCTAGCCTGGGTGACAGAGACTCTGTCTCAAGAAAAAAAAAAATTACGTTTTTGTGTGCTTATCATGACCATATGAAAACCATAAGCACTTAGGGACAATGTCTGTATTTTCTTTTTCTTTCTTTTTACAATGCCTAGGGCTAACACTAGGAGGCCCATAAAGATTTATTAAATAAATTCATAAGAAAAAAGTTTCTTATTAGACCATTTTACAAACAGTGGCTTCCCTATAAACAGTAAATTCCTTCCTATTGAAAGAATTCAAGAAAATCTTACCTGCTGTCTTAACTCAGGCTGCTATAACAAAATACCATAGAGTGAGTGGCTTAAACAACAGGCATTTATTTTCTCATAGTTCTGGAGGCTGAAAGTCTGAGATTAAGTTCTCAGCATGGTCAGGTTCTGGTGAGGGGGTCTCTTCCTAGCTTGTAGATGGCTGCCTTCTTGCTGGCTGTGTCCTCACATGAGAGAAAAGGGAAGCAAGCTCTCTTGTGTCTCTTCTTGAAAGGATACTAATCCTATAATTAGGGTCTTGCCCTCATGGCCTCATCTAAACTTAATTACCTCTCAGAGTCCCCATTTCCAACATATGAGTCTGGGTCTGGCCTTCAATGTATGCATTTGGGAGGACATAGTTCAATTTTTAGCTGCTACTGAAAGGGATATTTGTCATGGATGATATAAAAAGTATTCCTGCATTGGGAAGAGCTTAAATCAGATCATGTCTAAGGTTTTCCTAGGCTTTAGATTCTATAATGTTGCTGTTAATAATATTTTTATTCTTTTTTTAATCAGATAAACCTTCGAATCCTAAGGAAGAAAATTTGTTATTATCCTCCAATGGTTGTGATGAAGTCAAATTGACTTTTCCTGATGATGACTGGGATTCTTCGACACTAGAGCAAAGTGCTAATAATAAAGAAATTAGCAATGTTGACAAAATGGATTTATTAGAACCATTTTTTTCAATGAGTCAAGATACTAACAGAGAGAGTACTCACTTTCAGTCGAGTGAACTTGAAGACAGTACTGACTATGCTCTCTTGAATGAAACATATTCTATACATTATCCAGAGTCAAAACTAAAGAAAGAAAGTCTTACTACTTTAAGTTCAGAATTAGATCCTGAAGTGCAGAAAAAAGAGGAGATGTTTTTTGATATTTTGGAACATCAAGATAAGACTGTTAGCTTGGAAGGAATCTACAATATTTCAGATGCTAATTATAAAGAAACTGCTGAAGATACACAAAAGCATGATACAGATGAAGACTCACAGCAGGAATATCACAGTGCAGAAGAACAAGAATACATAAGTAACCATTTATCTTTTGACCAAACAAAAACATTAGGTATATGTAATCTGGAAGTTGTTGAATTAGAAAATTCAGGTTATGAAGTTAAATGTGCCAGCACTGTAGAGGATAATCATGTTAACTCGGGAAGTGGTTCTATCATCTCTTTAGATTCACTTGATGTTTATGGACAAGAAAATTCACCTCATGTCTCCAAATTTCAGAATTCTGTTATGTTAAGGGAATATCATGACCTAAAGCATGAAAAGTGTAAGGAACAAGAGACTAGTTCAATGTGCCACACAGTTTTTGATGGCAGTGTACTAAGAAGCAATTCTCCAGGAAACCAAGAATCTCAATCTAAGAGTGGTTTCTTAAGCCCCCAAAAAGTGTTAAAAATGAAAATTTATACTGAAAAAATGAAATCTCAAATAAATGAAACTAAAGATTTTTGTGGAAATAAAATTGAGAAGAAAATATTACAGCACCTTGAAAATCCTAGCACATTACCACAACATAAAGCTTTAGAGACATTACACCAACCCTGTAAAGATCATCAAACTTCCTGGCCCTCTGTTTTTGATGATTCAATAATCTCTTCTTGTGGATATTCACATTATAAAAGCCTGCAAAACACCCCTGACTCAGCCTTAGATTTTTCTGCTACACTACCAAAGATTGCAGTCAGAGATAATCAGCCAAAAGAAGATAATATTTCCCTAAAAGTTGCTAATAGCAGTACCACAAAGAAAACATGCTTTCACAATATGGAAGGAATGTGTACTAAATCAATGACAGATGGAGCAAGTTGTACAGTCACAATTAATCAGACAGTGGATGTTAGCACTGATTTTAGGGCTTGTTTCACAACCAGCAGGGCAACAAATACAAGACCTTCTGTAGTATCTACATCAAGCAACACGGAGATAACAATGATGAATAAAAAACGACCTGATGAATGGCAAAATGAGAAACAAAACAGTGTGGCTTGTAATACAGATTGGTCATACAGTGAATATTGTATAGATACACAGATGACTATGACAAAAGGATCAGGAAAATCTCCCTCAGTTGACAGTTTAAAACCTAATGGAAATTTTCTACGTAAGGTAAAATCAGTATGAGAAATAATAAAATTTAGACTTCATAAAGAGACAGTGTATGCTAATATAAATGTTTTTTTGGTTTGTTGAATTATATTAAGGCTTTTGTTAGAAGATGCTAAATGAGGGGTAAGGTGTGTAAATTACCACCAGTTCTCTCTTCTCATGGAAGCTCCTCCCCCAAAATCCATTAGAAACTGAATTATACATTTTACTAGTTTGGAATTTCAGATATAACATATGTTGTTTATAATTTAATTTTAAATCATGTTTTCAGGATTTCCTGGAATTAAGAAAACCAGTGGGTGTCACAGACCTAAAGAAACATACTGCGAGGTATGTCAGTTAAATAAGCTTACAGATACATCTAGAAAAAAATATCAAAATAGTTGCTTTCTGTGTGGCATACTTACCCATATAGAATAATAGCTAAAATGGACTTTAAGATATCAGCTGCTTTAACCATTTGCCTTCAAATAAATATTAAAACAATATAGAATATTAAAGCTCTTTACTTATTGAGATTTCAGTCTCAATTTCTTCAGAAACTCGTGGCATCTAATCTTTACTTGTTCAACCTAAATCCATACTGATTTAATTTTCCATTTTCCTTCATTTTATTCACCTGTAGACCAAAACAAACTATTACCTTTGGAATATGTCATTTATTTGGAGAAATAGCTACTTTTACAGGAGCATTTTAATCTTGATTTTAACTCATTACATAATTTGCTTTGCATTTATTAGATACTCTTGTAATTCAGAACACAATGGAGAACCAGGAAGTGGGAGGGAGAGAAACAGGGAAGGTCTAAGAAGCCAAATTAGTTACCATACTCTGAGGTCATTTACTTTTTCCTTCATTTATTATTCATTCTTCTAATATATTTAATCTGCTATATCAGTTTTATAAAATTAAATAGAATAGTTTCTAGAAGCAGAACTATTGAGAATAGCTAGAAGTGGCAATGAGGAACAAGGGAAGACCTCCAAAAACTACTAATACTCAAAAAAAACATAGTGACTTGGGGCTTTTTGATGTAATAGTACAGCAAAATATTTGCTTATGTTAATAACCCTTAATTATTAAGAAATATGTAAATTATTTTCTCTTAAAAAGACAGTATGTTTTAAGAATAATTTTCATCCAAAATGCTTATAACTTTAAAAAATCTTGGCCAGAGGTTGATTTAGGTTAAAAAAAAATCCATTGATTCTGGACAAATAAGGTCATTTCCAAAATGACTTTATCCAGAATAAGCAATTCTCCAGAATAAACAATTCTCAAACTCATACTTTCTTTTACCAAAAAAGTATGAATTTGAGAATTGTTTACTTCCTCGACTTCTAGAAGGAATATATTTAGCTTTAACTTCTTGTTTTCTGAAGTTATTATATGTTCCTACAGCCTCTTTATCTTTAATAGAAATTGATATAAACTTGACAGGGAAATATTAAAAAATTTAAAATCTGTTTCTGGAGGCATGTTATTACTGTAGAAAAATGTTTGGAATCTTACCTGATCCTCTTTTATTTTTAAAGGAAAATTCAACTTTTTAAAGATACGGAGAAGGATTTGCCGTCAATGTGCTGTCAGAAAATAATGCAGAGAGCCGTAAAAGCAGAGCTGCAACTTTTAAATGTTCACTATCAGATGTGTCATCGCCACTGTTGTGATATTTACAAACTTGTAATGGAAAATAGGGAAGGATTAAATAGGTGTTTATTAATTTTAAATCTATTTTTTCTTAGAAATTTGTCACTAGCTTTAAGTTTACTCTAGAAAGTTTCTTTAATTTTCCTTTTTGAAGAGTGAAATGAGTAGATTGTTACCGAGTTTGTCAGTTAGCCTAAGGGTAATAGAACCCTTGAGTTTTGTGGAGGGGCCACAATACATGGTTGGCATGATGAATCCAGTGAAAACAGATTTGTTGTTTCTTTATAAAGTTCAAGTAAGAATGAAATCAGGGTTTTGCATAACATGTTACCACACTTTCTCTGGCTTATGTGTTTAGAGTTATTTGTACTGCCCTTAGAAAAACACATTTACTGTGGTTCAGCTTTTCCTTTTAACTCAACATTTAAAAGAAAATATCTAAAGATCTAGTAAAATTAGAACCAAGTCGGGCTGGGCAAGGTGGCTTGTGCCTGTAAACCCAGCACTTTGGGAGGCTAAGGCAGGAGAATCACTTGAGGCGAAGAGTTCAAAACCAGCGTGGGCAACATAATGAGACCCCCGTCTCTACATTTTTTTACAATTTAGCTGGGCATTGTGGCACACGTGTAGTCCTAGCTACTTGTGAGGCAGAGACAGGAGGATTGCTTGAGCACAGGAGTTCAAGAACCAAGTGTATACTAGTGTTAAATGGATGACTTGGGCCTAAATAATTTAGTTTTGTGCGCTCAACTTTTGAACAGGAATTTATCAAGTAATTCTGCTAAGAAGGAATTGGGATCCACACTACTGTCTCTCTTGGAAGACTTAAAAGTTAAGTATATAAGTTTGAAAGAAAAAATACACAAGGGCATACCACTGGAAGAGCTGTCCCCACTGTCAGTAGAATCAAAATTACTATCTACCTTCTCTACTTTTGCTTCCAGGGTATGTATATATGTTTTAGGAATAAAAATTTTACTTCATTTAGACTGAAAACATTTTAAATAAATATTTTTTTTCCTTTTCTCTCTTTCCAGCTAATGAAAAAAGAAACACATGTGTGAGTTACTGTTTGATCTGATTTATAATTCATTAGATCCTAAATATTGTTTAATTCAGCTAACTTTAAACTTTCTGTTTTGTTCCCTTTTTAGAACATTGATAAATGTTTTAATGAAGTGTTTATCTTTTTTCTTGATACTTAATATTGTACAAATTTATGGAGTACATGTAATATTTTGTTACATGCATAGGATATGTACTAATCAAGTCAGTATTCAAGATATCCATCATCTTGTGTATTTGTCATTTCTATGTGTTGGGAACATTTCAAGTCCTCTCTTTTAGCTACTTTGAAATATACATTGTAGTTAACTATAGTCACCCTACTCTTCTGTCAAATATTAGATCGCATTTCTTCTGAAGTGTTCTCTTTAGCTTTTCAGAAGCAGATGATGAACTAGATAATCAAAGGGCTCATGACGTTGCTGTTTCTTCGAAACTAAAAAAGACACTCTCTCAAGTAAGGTTCCTGGAAAGTTCATCAGTGTAAATCTTTAATTGTATGGTTTAAGTAAACTATAATTTTCAGAAACCCTGACATCTTCCTGTTCACTCAACTGGCTTACTTTGTGTACTACCATTTGAGGGATATAACTGATTATAATGATATGTTTATGTTGAATCCTGATCAAACAGATGTCAACCGTGTATGTTGAGTAGGGTGACCATATAATTTACATCACGCCAGGAGACTTTTGAGTTTTAAAGAGTGTAATGGTAATTGTCTACAACAGTCAGTATAAACCTAGACTGTCCTGGGCAAACTATAATTTAGTGCCATCATCATATTGAGCCAGTGCAATTAAAACTAACATTTTATACCTTCATCTCATGAGGTAAAGTAATAATTCAGTCATTTTAGACAGGGAAAAGTTATAATTTCTTCTTTACTGAAATGATGAAAATTATTTGTAAATGCCTGTCATAGGTTTTCTCACTCTCTCTTGTTCCCCCAAGAAAATGTTTGTCAGATGACAACCAAGAAGGAAGATTTAATCTATGTAAGAACACTCTGAAAATTACAAAGTGTTATGGAAACATTGATTCTATTCTATTATTGAGCAAGGAGGCAATGGAATAGAAAAGCTAGGGTTTAGTTTGCTTTTCTGACTTTGGTTTTAACCCTGAGGTTTCTTTATTTGAGTAATATCAATCCCCCAAGATGAAATCCAAAGTTAAAGGTGAAATACTTGATTGAGTAAATTACTTAAACATTGTCTATTCCATTGTTAATTTCTTTTTTTAAAAAAAAAATCTCAGTTATCCATGAAGAATTAACAAATCCAAAACTAGATTTTTATGTATTTAATGGTAGCAATGGTATAACCTATTTATTTAGGGAGAACAATAAATTATTTTTTAAAGAACAAGATGCAGATATAATATAGTTTTTTATAATCTTGGTTTTGAGTACAAAACAGTATCTATTTTAAGTTGGGATTACATTTTAATTCCTATCTCATTATATTAACTGGTAATGCATGAAACTTAGTATAGTGTTTCTAAATTTCAGCCATTCATGTACCATCTTCACAATTTACCATAGCCCTATATTACCTGTAATGTTACTTTGTATTTGTCTTTAAATGATTCTCATTTTACATAAATTTAAATGAAAATAATAACTATTACATATAAGAAAGTAATACTGCTTCTCATAAATAAAAGATACATATAAGCATACATTAAATTAAATACATAACTGTTAACAGTTAATGTGATAAATATTTTTATATATATAGCTCCAAAAATTATCTTGATTACTTCTCATGTATGTATGCCACACTTTGCCAAATAGTAGTATTAGCAGTCACTATACACAGACTGGATTCAAATTGTAATTCTTGTTAACTGTGTAACATGAGGCAACAAGTTACTTAGATTCTGTGTTCTTATATGTCAGGTCAGGTTCATAATGTTTTGCTTTCATAGCCCTCATTACTGTAAGGGCTAAATAATGCCAGTGAAGAGTACTTGTGACATAGTAAGAGCCAAATCATTATTTGTTCTTATTTATTGTTGTTTTTATTATCTTAATCCTCAGATTTCTTTATCATCTGACAATAGTCATACTATGCAAAGCATATCACCCAAGAAAGATGGCTTAAAAAATGGTGATATAAATGCAGAATTTAGCCAACTGAAACTTGATGATAAAGGTTAGTATAAAAATGGGTTATCTTGTATAGTTGCTGGAAAACAAAATAAGGTTTAACATGTTGGTAATGTTCATTCATTAAATAAAAATAAATATTTTAAATTGACAGAATGGCATTCTGATTATAAATGTCAAGTATGTTCTTATTATTGCTACTTGACATCTTTAAGGTTGCCTAATATAACTGACAATGCTGAATAATAATATGGACTTTTATTCTTCTGGTTCATGTTTCGAGTATGGAAGTTCTCTTGTATCTAATTTGTATCTCTGTAAATTGTGTGTATTTTTAGCACATAAAAAGAGATTGTGATCAGTCCAAAAGATTATTAATTTAATTCTAATGAAATAGGTGCAATACTGCTTAATTCTTTCAAAGAGGTTTTATGTTATTGCATATATAAAAATAATATGTCTTCACTAAAGGACAATTCAAAATGCAACTTATTAAGGGTTTTAATAAGCTGGGAATAGTGTTTTCGTTAAAGGAAAACTAGGAAGCAGATCACTCAGATTGAAAGCAACTGTTTATTTGAGGACTGCTGCAAATCTCTTCTCAGAGAATCTTTATGCCTGGTTCTCTTATTTTGCTAATATTTATATTTAGATTTATATATAAAACTAGTAGTCATCATGATACAGCTGCATCCATGGTCTTTAGATAACTTTTCAGTTGTGTTGGACATGATATGAATTCACAGCTCATTGTGTTTGATGTCTTAGAATGCAGACATTACCAAGAAGTAAGTGAGGACTGGTCAGATGCTCAAGAACACCTGAATGGAGCTGGCATCTCAGGAGCACAAGAGAATCAAACAGAGCAAGACAGATGCAGTCTGGACCGTACACTAGGTGGGTTCTCAGTGAATTACTGAGAAATCCTAGCCTAGAGTATTTGTAAAATAGTGCTTACCTGCTTCTGTGTTGTGTTGGGCAACTGAGCTGTTTTAATAATTTATTCCTGTTTTGGCTTTTCTTTATAAATATAAAAAATGAGAAAATGGTTCAGTTGGAGGTCAGTTTTTTAAAGAGAAAAAAAACTGTTTAACAGTTAAATCCAAGCTTAAATCTAAGATTTAGTTAGCAGGTAGATACTTGCATTCTTCCCTTTGCTCTAGGCCAACATCAGCACTCCTGAGGACATCATTTTCCTCTCAGCCCTCATCAGGCACTTTCCAGGTGTGGGTACATGCTGAATAAATCCAGCTTCCCAGTTATCATCAGGCAACCAGGTCTAATCTGTCAAATTAGTGTTAATGATAAACTCTTACTTCAATAATTTTAGGAATGTTTTCATCTTTAGATAGTCCTTAATTGCTTAGAAGAGTTATAATTTTCTCTAGTACCTGTGATTACTGCCCTTCTATCATTTCTAGTGAAGTTTATGCTACCTTTCCTTATTTTCTCTGGATCTTCTGTGGACTTTTCTTTTATTTTCCGTATCAGCATTGGTTTTATTTTTTCCTGCTTGTATAAATAATGCTTATCATGATTTAAATAAAATTTTAAAATATAGGAAAATTAAAATTAACTGAAGTTTCTCCAATACAATAACCACTATGAATATTTTAATGACTATTTTTATGCATTTTGTTATGCATATATTTAATACACACATACAATTTAAAATAAATGGCATTATATGCTCTAGTTTTGAGGTTTTGTTGTTGTTGTTTGTTTGTTTTTTGAGATAGAATCTCGCTCTGTCACCCAGGCTGGAGTGCAGTGGCACTATCTTGGCTAAATGCAACCTCCTGCCTCAGCTTACAGGCACCCACCACCACACCCAGCTAATTTTTGTATTTTTAGTAGTCATGGGGTTTCGCCAGGCTGGTCTTGATCTCCTGACCTCAAGTGATCCACCCACCTCGGCCTCCTGAAGTGCTGGGATTACAGGCGTGAGCCACTACACCCAGCCCCATATCATCTAGTTTTATTCTGTTTTTTTTCTGCCCTTGTGTTAGTTTTCTTCATGTCACTTGTCACAATACTGTGTGATTTGCTTACTTGATATATTGACTGACTTACCATCCTCTCATTGGCTCAGTGAGCTTAGGGATGTTTATATGTTTTGTTTACTGCCTATCTCCAGTGCCAGGTACGCCATGCAGCTCATTTGGATGTTTCATAGATACTTTGTATTGAAGTAGTGAAAGTGAGGTGATGGGTATAATGTCTTTTGATACTTATTTACCCTTTTTAACGGTACTGTAGCTCATTATTCCCTCCTCATTCCAATGTAAAAATATAAAGGTAGGTGGTTTTGCAATTTTTTCTTTAGAATACATCATGATTCAAAGAGATTAACAAACGAAATAAGTTAAGTTAATGAAGGTTAGGTATTATTACCTAAAGATAACAGCCTCTCCCTGGATTCCAGCACCACCACTTACTAGATTTGTGACCTAAACTCCTGAGACCTCAGTATCCTTATCTGCAAAATGAAAATACTTAATAGCTACCTTGTGGTGTAAGAATTACATGAGATGATGGGTATAAAGTGCTTGCCATATTGCCTGGAGCATCAGAAACATTGGATAAGTATTAGGCTACTCTTATATTATTACTTAATGAAAAAAATAAAAATTGCACATCTCCTATTATTATATAAAAATTATAAAGCATATAAATAAAAGCTACTTTAAGGATTCATTCAGCAAATATTTGTGTACTCCCTATGTGCCAGGTATAGGATTTGCTAGTAATCTGAATCTCCATTCAGTGGATCCTTTTTGATTTCAGGTTCTCTTGACAACAGAGACTATGAAAATGTACTCTAAGAATTTTGAATTTTTTTATCAAGAAACAAATATACCTATAATACTAGTATTTGTTGTTTGGAAAATCATGCTGCCTAACTCAAGATGTCTCACCCCTTTTTTTCTTTTGTGCCCTTACCATTATTACAAGCTACATATTATTATACCTGCTATAGATCTTGGTCCAATTAAAAGGTTTTCTTGGTATGTTTCCCCAGCAAGGGAATGTGCATAATCAGAGCTCTCAGACCACTAGCTCTAGCCTGCATTAACACTAGGGAGTTAAGATTCTGTGTGTGGACACAGTGTTCTAGATAGCACTTCTAGATAAACAAATGAAAGACAATCCACTGCAGATTGAAAATATTTTTAAAAGCCTGTACTAAATATGTACAGACTTTCTGGGAGGCTCATTATTTCCTTAACAATACCGTATAACAACTATTTGCATTGTATTTGGTACTATAATCTAGAGATGATTTAAAATATACAGAGGGATGTGGGTAGGTTATATGCAAATACTATGCCATTTTACATTCAGGGACTTGAGCATCTTCAGGCTGTCCTGGAACCCGTCTCCCAGGGATACTGAGGGACAGCAGTTACAGTAACTGATTATTTTGTTTAGATGTAATTTATCCATTTTTGAGTTACAAGCAACTTAACTAACCCAACATCTTTATTTTTTAAGATGATGTGATTAAGGCCCAGAAATCTTAAAACTACTGCAGGCTCTTAGTCCTCAGTCTAGAAGTGCTGATGGTTGCTGATAACTTTATAATAAACTTTGGGTTAGTAAAAACGAAACATAAAATATTTCACAGTGCTCACATTTTCTCTGAAATATCAGAACAAAAAGAATCATTTCTGTTACCTGTTTTTCTCTAAGCAGAAATGAAGAATGTTGAACCCTCAAAAAGAGATAAAGGTTATTTCATACATGTTGGTGGCCTCTGCCCTTCAGTATCTGAGGTATGCCAGGATGTTTTTTTTTTAGCTTCATTTTTAAATTTATTAGTTGTTCATATTTTTTTGTTTTTTCTGTCTTTCACAAACTTTTATTTCTCTTCTTTTAGGCTGATTTAAGGTATCATTTCCAAAAATACCAAGTTTCAGAAATTTTAATTTGTGATTCTTCTACTAATTACAGGTGTGTTTCCTAATTTTAATCAATGTGCATTACTATGTGTCTGCTGTTTGCCAGAGGTTCTATACTAGATATCAGCCACAGTGGTGATAAAGTCAAGGGCTATTCTCACAGGGTTGCACAGGTTAGGAAAGAGTATACATGGACAAATAGCTGCAATCTTGAGGTGATGCTGTTCTTAACTAGATCTGTTTTCAATATACTTTGTGACTTGTTAATGGTATACAGAAGAGTTATTGATTTTTGTATACTTTATCTTGCTACATGCCATTTTGTAGGGGAAGTAGGGCACATTAGGTAAAACAACAGCTTCCATAAATACATAGCATTGGTTTGATTCCAGCTCTGTCAACAATTTGGTTAATAAATCTGGACAAGTTACTTAACCTTTCTGTACTTCAGCCTCTTCGTCTATAAAGTGAGCATAATAATACTACCTTGATAGCATTGCTGTGAAACTATTACAAGTAAAATATGTGAAACACTAGGAATAGAGCCTGGCACATAGTAGGTGCTCAGAAAATTGTATTTCATTTTACTATTTCTGATTTCAAGTACTTTTTAGTTGAAACTTTTTATATATTTCAGGTAGACAGCTACCTCATCTACATATAGTGACTTTGAGTATGTGTATGTTGCTGCTTTCTGCTTTGTGACTTTCCCAGATCATTCAAAAGTATTAAATAACAATGGTGATAGCTTAATGGAAATTTTTTTGCTGTTTTATTATTAAAAGTGATAGCTGTTTATTTCAGATATAAAAAATTTTATCAATTAAGAAAGGATCCTATTTATAGTTGGGGTTGCAATTTATTAAAATGTGGTTTTTTTCTTACTGGAACTATTATGCATTCTGTATAGAAATTTAGAAAATACAGTTAAATGCAAAAATACAAGGAATTCATAAAAATTTATCCAGAATCCCATCATTTGAAAACAACTACTCTTCCCAGGATTTGGTATATATCCTTCCATTGACACGGTCTAGGGCTGCTGCTTTTGTAAGAATAGCTGTTGCCCAGCTTTCTTGTATATATAGTTAAAATTCTGATTAGATTTTCCAACTCTTTTTTTTTGTCTATATTTCCCCACTACAGGATCATAAAGATATACTTTTATATATTCTGCTAAATATTTAAAATTTTGCCTTTCACATTTAAACCTTTAAGTTATCGGAAGTTTATGTTTACATGTAGGGATTAATTTTAAGTTTTTTAGTTACAGATAACCAGTTGTCCCCAGACCACTAATCCCTGCAACTCTATCATATATTAGCTTTGCAAATGTTTTACAGTAGATTTTAATATAAAATAGGAGATAATGTATAAGAAATGCTTTTCTTTTATTTCTCATCTTTAACTTGGTTTTTATTTAGTTATCCTAAATAAATATGCTTGCTAATCCCAAGGTAAGTACAGCAACCTTTTAATTTTTAAAAGCAGTTATTCTTGTGAAAAATGTATTTGCATCAATAGTTACAAAATTAAGTTTGACATAATTTGAAGTCATTAACAACCTTTTGGTTTTCTGCTTTTATGTTTTAGATATGCATCTCTTTCTTTTACAAAACACAGTGATGCAAAGATGGCTGTGAAAGAAATGAATGGGGTTGAAATAAATGGAAAATCAGTAAATGTACGGCCTGTTAAAACTCCTGGAGAATATACATCACCACTTTCCTCCAAAAATGGGAATAGAATTAGTTCAAATAATTTGGAGAAAAGCACCAACAAAGAAATGCAGTCAGCCTTCTCCATTTCTAGATTGCCCAAAACTAGGCCATGGCAGCTGGAATCTGAGCAAGACAGTGAGTGTTTCCTTTCCAACCAGAAGGTGAGTGTTTTTGATAGATCCCTAAAATGCTCTTTGTACATGTCATATTGCCGTAAATAGCTTTGTAGAATAAATAACTTCAGTATGCAGTCTTGAAATGTGAATGACAGCGTTAATCTGAATTGCGGGGTTTTTGTTTTTGAAACAGAGTTACACTCTCGTTGCCCAGGCTGGAGTGCAGTGGCGTGATCTTGGCTCACTGCAACCTCCACCTCCTGGGTTCAAATGATTCTCCTGCCTCAGCTTCCTGAATAGCTGGGATTGCAGGTGCCAGCCCCCACACCCAGCTAATTTTTGTATTTTTAATAGAGACAGGGTTTCACCATGTTGGCCAGGCTGGTCTCGATCTCCTGACCTCATGATCTTCCCACCGCAGCCTCCCAAAGTGCTGGGATTACAGGCGTGAGCCATCGCACCTGGCCAATCTGAACTATTTTTAACCTTGAATCCACCCTAACCTGCTTTTGTACAACTCCAGTTGTTCCTGGGGGGAAATCTAGATCTTTGTAGACCGAGCTAACAAATATCTCATTTTAACTAGGCTCTTTGCCAATCCTTTGCAGTCTTTTTATTACTACTCTATAAGTAATTATAATTTCTTCATTATTTTTCTTTCACAGCTAACCTTATCTCATAACTGTTAAAACCATAAAATGTAGTCATTTTATTTTCATATATTCTCGTGTCTATCTCCTTGAGGTAAACACCCTGTGAAAAGTAGAAAAGTTTGCCTTGTTCACTCTTCTCTCCACTGCTCAGCAAATTGCCTGGAATCCCATAGGCATTCCACATATATTTTTTTTAAAGTTTACAGACAGTAAAATTCAATACTTATTGGTGTCTGTAATTTTAGACAAATTAATATAGGCAAGTCACCACCACCTTATAATCAAGATTCAGAACAGTTCCATCATTCCAAACAATTGTCTTATGCTCTGATCTGTTTCCTAATCTTAAAACTACCTTTTTCAGAATGTTATATAAATAAAACATACTACGTAGCCCTATTAGCCTGGCTTTTTTCACTTAATGCATTTGAGATTGATCCATATTGTTGTGTATATTACCATTTTATTCCTGTTCATGTTGTGTCCATTTTTATTCAGCTGTTTATTTTATTTTTAATTTTTTTATATTCTGATTATGAATCCTTTACCAGACAGATAGGTGATTTGCAGAAAATTTTTCTCACTTCATGCCTTGTCTCTTCATTCTCTTAAAAGTGTCTTTCTCAGAACAGGGACTTTTAGCATTTATGAAGTATAATTTACTTTTTCTTTTATAATGTATGCTTTTAGTGTTGTAGCTAAGAAATCTTAGCATAATCTAAGATCACAGAGAATTTGAGTTAATTTTTACATATTGTTTCAGGTATTTGTTGAGGTAGTTTATTCACATTTGTTTCTGTTTTGCATATAGTATAATTCCAGCATCATTTGTTGAAAAGATGATCTTATTTCTGTTGAATTACCTTTGCACCTTGGTAAAAAATCAGTTGACCATGTTTGTGTGAGTCTATTTCTAGATTGGAACTGTTTCATTGAACTGTCTCTTTCCACCCTTGGTACACTGTCTTCATTACTGTAGCTTCATAGTAAGTTTTGAGATCAGGTGGAATGAGTCTTCTAAGTTTATTCTTTTTCAGAATTATTGTGACTGTTCAGTCTCTTTGCCTCACTGTATATTTTTATAATTCACTATTTTTATAATTTATGTCTACAGAAAACAAAATCCTAGTTGGATTTTTACTGGGATTATTTTGAACCTACAGATCAGCACAAATCCCTCTTAATAACTGGATGAAAGAATAAATACTTGTTGAATAAATGAGTTTAATTTTTGTCTCTAACTCTTGGGCTCAAGTGATCCTCCCACCTCAGCCCCCCAAGTAGCGGGGACTACAGGTGTGCCATCATACCCGGCTAATTTTTGTATTTTATTTCTGTAGAGACCAGGCTGTGCTATGCTACCCAGGCTGTTCTCAAACTCCTGTCCTCAAATGATCCTTCTACCTTGACCTCCCAAAGTGCTGGGATTACAGGTGTGAGCTACCACACCCTGCTAATTACACATGCTTTAAACAGGAAATCAAATTGATCCAGGCTATGATTTTGATGTTCATTAGCTCAGGCAGCAACACTCTTGGTCCTGTCAGCTGTGGCCCTGGGCCATGGGGTTGGGAGAGGGACATTATAAAGAGGGCCCTACAGGCTATTGGTAGGACTATAAGGATAGGGAAGCTCCTGTAACCATCTTTGTTAAACTATACTCTTAAGTTCTCTTTTCCTTCTGGCAATTTCTTGTTATCTTGTTCTTTTTTTGATTCTCAACATTTATTTATTTTCATTCATTTAGAAAATATTGATTGTCTACAATGAGAGGCAAAATCATGGTGATTAAGAAAAACTCTTAGATTTATAACCTGGCTGTCACCTACTCACCATGTGATTCTGAGAAATTAACCTAACCTTTCTGTTTCTGAGCTTCCTTATTTTAAAATGGAGATAACAGCCCTTACCTCACAAATGGTGAAAAGCTTAAATGAGCTTAATATAAAAAAATTTTAGAACAGTGCCTACCATGGAAGATGTACCCAGAAAATATTAGCTGTTGTTATTACTTACCAATAATTTGGCTTTTTCTTGAAGAGCACATTCTTTCTGTTTCACCTGTCACTTAAACTATTGTATCCCAAACTTTTATTTACTAAATAGTTATTACATACCAAGTGTGTACACTATTCTAGGCACTGGGAAAGCAACAATGAACAAAACAGACAAAAATCTGTGCTCCTAAGGAGCTTAAATCTAGTGGGGCAGATAAGGCAATAAGCAAGCAAGTGAGAGATACAATATTCTGATGTGAAAGGTCTAAATATTATGTGTCTTGCCCTGACTTTTCGTTGAGGCTTCAAAGCCGAGTCCTTTTTAGGTTGAACTTTTATGGGATTTACAGTGGTTTTCTACAATTTATAGCCTACTTGCATTGTTAACAGTAACTAATTGGTCATTTTAATTTTGTCTCTTCACAAATGAAGAGGGCTCTGTTTTCTATTACTAGTTTTTCCCCCACAGCAAATGGTGCACTTCTGGGCATACAGTTTGTATTCATTACATATAGTATATAGTAAATATGATGTAAAATATTTCTAATTACTGTGTAACCTTTCTTAGTCAGGTTGGTTAAGAGAATTAAGCCTTAATGCCCTAAGCCTAAAACGTTTATTTAATGAATGAATCTTTCTCCTGTGCATCTAAAATGGAACTAGTTATGTCTTATCTTTGGGAGAATTGAGAAAGTAGTTACATCATTTTCTGTGTACTGTGGTTCAGGTGAGGAATCTCGTTGAGAAAGGCTTATTTAGGCATAGCCTCATATACTTTATCAGTAAGAAAAAATGTTGGGTATGTTTTTTAATATATAGCCCTGAAACACAGCTCAAGTAAATGCAATTGGTACAAATAATCCCAAGTTAAAGGAAATTTTTAAGAAATTTTTATCTTATTATTTTAATTTTCAAATATATTGTCATTGAATAAGCTGTATTGTCTATAATTATGTAATGGTCCTTACTGATTTTGAGAAAACTTCTTAAATGTTTATTTAGGGTGTCAAGAAGAATTGTAAGCAAATTGAATCTGCCAAATTATTACCTGATACACCTGTTCAGTTCATACCTCCAAATACATTGAACCTTCGTAGCTTTACCAAGATCATGAAGAGATTGGCTGAACTGCATCCAGAAGTCAGCAGGTAATAACCAAAATTATATTTTAACTGGTTTAAAACTTTTGTGTAAAAATATAGTTCAATGTAATAACTTAGACATAATCAGAATGTGTTCCTTTGGAAAAGACAAATATTCATGTATGTTTTCCTTTTGTATAGAGACTGTATTATAAATGCGCTTCAGGAAGTGAGAATAAGACATAAATGTTTTCTGAATGGCTTACCTATTAATACTATTGTGGAAATGACTTCATCTGTTCTGAAAAACTCTGCTCCTAGTTAGGAATTTAGAAAACAATAAAGAGGTAAAGTAATCATATTCTTTCATATTTTAATATTACTTAAAATTTATAAGCTATTGATTTCATTTTCTTTTTATGTAAAAAGCATATTAAATTTAAAATAATATAATCATAAAATAATAATATGAAACCTAAAAACAAACATACTGAAATTACTTAACTATTAATGCAAAACTAATTACCCTAAAACTGACTGGCTTAAACAACACTCATAAACTTACAGTTTGCAGATCAGGATTCAGGAGTGACTTAGCCAGGTGGCTTTAGCTCAGGGTTTTTCATGTTGTAGTCAAAATGTTGGCCTGGACTGTAGTCATCCAGAGGCTTGACTGAGACCAGAGGATCTGCTTCTCAGGGGGCTTATTCACATGTCTGTTGGCAAGAGGCCTCAGTTCCTCACCACATAGGCCCTTCCATGAGGCCCTTCGTATGTCTTGATATCATGGCAGCTGGCTTCCCCTAAGCCAGAGAGAGAGCAGGATGGAAGCTGCATTGTCCTGTTGTATCTCCCCTCAGTAGTCACAGGTACTGCATTTTTTACATATTGAAGCTATGAGGCAACCCTGCATCAAGCAAGTCTATCAGTGCCATTTTTCCAACAACCTGTACTCACTTTGTGTCTGTGTCACATTTTGGTCATTCACACAACATTTCAAACTTTTTTGTGACGCCTCTTATGGTGATTGTGATCAGTGATCTTTGTTACTATTGTAATTATTTTGGGGCACTTTCAACTGCACCCAGGTAAAACAGTGAATTTTATAAATGTGTATGTTCTGACCACTCCACTGATTGGCTGGTTCCCCATCTCTTTCCCTCTCTTTGTTCCTCCCTATTCCTTGAGACACAATATTGAAATTAGACCAGCTGATAATCCTACAATGGCCTGTAAGTGTTCCAGTGAAAGAAAGACTCACGTCTCTCACTTTAAATGGAAAGCTAGAAATGATTAAGCTTAGTGAGGAAGGCATCTCAAAAGCCAAGATAGGCTGAAAACTAGCCTTTTGTACCAGTTAGCTGAGTTGTTCATTGTTGTGAAGCCGACAAGAAAAAGTAATTGATAGAGATTACAAATGCTACTCCAATGAACACAAGAACGATAACAAAATGGAACAAACTTATTGCTAATATGGTGAAAATTTTAGTGGTCTATATAGAAGATCGTAGCAGCCACAGCATTGCCTTAAGCCAAAGCCTAATTCAAAGCAAGGACCTCTTTTCCATTATTTGAAGGTGATGAGAAAGGGGAAGAAGCTGAGGAAGAAAAGTGTGAAGCTAACAGAGGGTTAGGTTAGTTCATGAGGTTTAAAGAAAGAAGCCATCTTTTTGTTTTTGTTCCTGAGATTTTGGTGCACGCATCACCCAAGCCCCAAGCAATGTACACTATACCCAATGTATAGTCTTTTATTCTTCACCCCACTCCCAGCCTTTCCCCCAGTCCCCAAAGTCCAGTGTATCATTCTAAGAAGCCATCTTTCTAACAAAAGTACATTGTGAAGCAGCAAATGCTGATATAGAAGCTGTAGCAAGATGCCCAGAAGTTCTAGGTTAGATAATTGATGACAGTAGCCACACTCAACAGCAAATTTTCAGTGTAGAAGAAACAGCCATCTACTGAAAGAAGATGCCTTCTGGGACTTTCACAGCTAGAGAGGAAAAGTCAATTCCTATCTTCAAAGGATAGGCAGGTTCTCTTGTTAGGGGCTAATGCAGCTGTTTACTTCTAAGTTGAAACTGATGCTCATTTACCATTCCAAAAATCCAAGGGCCCTTAGGAATTAAACTAAATCTATTCTGCTTTCACTTTATGAATGGAACAACAAAGCCTGGATGACAACACGTCTGTTTATAGCATGGAGGTTTTTGGGTTTTGTTCTTTTTTTAAGGACAGTGTATTGCTATCACCCAGGCTGGAGTACAGTGACACAATCATAGCTCACTGCAACCTCAAACTCCTGGACTCAAAGGATCCTCCTGCCTCAGTCTCCTAAGTGCTAGAACTATAGTAGGTGCATGCCACCATGCCCTGCTACTTTTTTTTTTTTTAATTTCAACCTTTTGTAGAGACAGGGTCCCACCTATGTTGCCCAAGCTGGTCTCATATTCCTGGCCTTAAGCAGTTCTCCCACTTCAGCCTCCCAAAGTGCTGGGGATTACAGACATGAGCCATTTCGCCCAGCCTGTAGCATGGTTTACTGAATCCCTGGGATCAAGCAATCCTGACTCAGCCTCCCTCCATAGTTGGGATTACAGACACAAGCACATACCACCATGCTGGGCTAATTCTTTTTTTTAAGAGTTGGGGTCTCACCATATTACCCAGGCTGGTTTACTGAATCTTTTAAGCTTACCATTGAGACCTACTACTCAGGAAAAAAAAAAAAAAAAGATTTCTTTCAAAATATTATTGTTCCTTGACAATGCACTTTGTTACCAAGAGCTCTGATGGAGATGTACAAGGAAATTGATGAGTTGTTTTCATGCCTGCTAACACAACATCCATTCTGCATCCATTACTCAAGGAGTAATTTTGACTCAAGTCTTAAATATTTAAAAATACATTTCATAAGGTTATAGCTGTCATAGCTGATTCTCTGATGGATCTGGGAAAAGTAAATTGAAAACTGTCTGAAAAGGAATCATCATTCTAGATGCCATTAAGAATATTTATTTTTCATGGAAGGAGGTAAAAATATCAACATTCACAAGAATTTGGAAGAAGTTGAATCCAACCCATAGATGACGTAAGGGGTTCAAGACTTCAGTGGAAGAAGTAACTGCAGATGTGGTAGACATAACATGACAATTAGAAGTGGAGCCTGATGATGTGACTGAATTGCTGCAATCTCATGATCAAATTTGAATGGATGAGAAGTTCCTTATTGTGGATGAGCAAAGAAAATACTTTCTTTTTTTTATTACTTGTTTATTTTTGTAGAGCTGAGATCTTGTTATTTTGCCCAGGTTGGTTTCAAACTTCTGGCCTCAAGCAGTTCTCCCACTTCAGCTTCCCAAAGTGCTGGGATTACAGGTGTGAGCCACTGTGCCCTGCCCAGAAAATGCTTTCTTGCGATACAGTCTACTACTAGTGAACATGCTGTGAACATTGTTGAAATAACAAAGGATTTGTAATAGTACATAAACTTAGGTGATAAAGCAGTGGCAAAGTTTGAGGAGGTAGAGTACCCAATAGGTAGTTTTAAAAAAAAAGTTTGAGGAAATTGACTCCAATTTTGAACTTCTACTCTGGGTAAAATGCTATCATGCCAAATCTCCAGTTACAGAGAAATCTTTTGTGATTGAAGGAGTCATTTGATGCCACAAACTTCATTGTTGTCTTATTTTAAGAAGTTGCCACAGCCACTCCAGCCTTCAGCATGATGTGAATACATCAGAGAAAAACTGCTTGAAAAATCAAAGCCAAAAAGAACTATAAAGCAGCTAGAAGGAGAAAGTTTACTTTAAAAGTGCAGATTCCCAGCTGACTCTCAACAGAAGTCACCAAATAATTCTCCAAGCCCAAAGCTCTAGGCCGAGGTAAAGAGCCTTCAAAAATAATGTAAAATCACTAATTATCATGCAACTAAAAAACGCTAAGATAATTTGTTACTTTAGAAGAAGCCCTATTCGAAAGAAAATACCATAGTGTTCTCTGGGGAAAAAAAAAATGATTTTAAATAAAAGGTCAGAGGTATAGGAGAAAGGAAGATCAAGAATAGTAAATATGTGGTGTGTCTCAATTAGTATTGACTGTATAAAACAAAAATAATGGTGTTTTATAGGTTCTAATAGAATTAAAATACATGATAACACTAATATATAAATTGAGAGGGGATTAAGTATTCTTAGTCTTCTAAACACCTTGCAGTTTGGCAAGAGGGTAAGATGTTCTATGTTGGGGTACTCAAGACCATCCCAAGCTTTGTTATATGCTAGGAGAACTCATATAATTCAGTATATAGATGTATTCATGGCTATGATTTATTACAATAACAAAATACAAAGCAAAATCAGCAAAGGAAAAAGGTACATAAGGTGAAGTCTGGAGGAAACAGGCTTCCAAGAGTCCTCTTCCAGTGGAATCATACAGGATGTGCTTAATTACTCCAGTAATGAATTGTGACACCTATCAAATGTTGTCTACTGGGGAAGTTTACTAAAGACTCAGTGCTCAAGGATTTTATTGGGGGTTGGTCATGTAGTTGCCCTCTGCTTAGCACATACTATAGTTCCAGGCTCTCAGGGAGCTACGATTCAGCATAAACCACATTGTTTGTACAGCAGTTTTAGTATAGTGAGGCACTCATCACTTCTGGAAACGGCAGGAACTACCCTCGCCCCCAATCCAAGTTTCTAGATACCAGCCAGAGGCCAACCTTGGTAGCAGGTCTTTCTAAGGATGGCAGTCTCAGGCCTGCTACATTAACTCTCTTTCTGCACATGTGCCAGCTGGTGTAAGAACAAAGAATCCACGATGTAAATTTGGGAGCAACTACTAAAACAATTTTTAAAAGCGAACAGAAAGTGAAGCTGGACCTTTACACCATATCCAAAAATCAACTCAAAATGAATCAACAACTGAAATGTAAGAGTTAAAATTACAAAACTCTTAGAAGAAAACAGTGAAAAACATTCACAGCATTGGATTTGGCACTGATTTGGATATGACAACAAAAGCATGGACAAGAAAAGATAAATATATTAGACTTCATTAAAATAAAACACTTGAACATCAAAGGATTCTATCAAAAGAGTGAAAAGGCAGCCCATAGAATGAGAAGATATTTATAAATCATACATCTGATAAGGGGTTAATATGCAGAATAGGCTGGGTGGGAAGGCTCATACCAGTAATCCCAGCACTTTGGGAGGCTGAGGCAGGCAAATCGCTTGAGGCCAGGAATTTAAAACCAGCCTGGGCAACATGGTGAAACCCCATCTCTACAAAAGATACAAAAATTAGCCAAGCATGGTGGCCCATACCTGTAGTCCTGGATACTCAGAAGGCTGAAGTGGAAGCATCGCTTGAGCCTGGGAGGCAGAAGTTGCGGTGAGCTGAGATTGCACCACTGTACTCCAGCCTGAGTGACGGAACAAGACTCTATCTCAAAAAAAAAAGAAAAAGGTAAGAAAAGACTACTTAGAACATATAAAGAATTCGTACAACTCAACAACAAAAACCCAACCCAATTTTTAAAAATGGGCAAAGGGTTTAAATAGGCATTTCTCCAAAGAACAGATACAAATAGCCAATAAACACATGAAATATATTCAGCATCATGAATTACTAGGGAAACATAATCAAAACCACAAAGAGATACCACTTCACCCATGGTCGTTATTAGTTGGTGTTACTTGTTAAAAATAAGTTTTCTGTAGATTCTAGATATTAGGTCTTTATCAGGTGCATAGTTTGCAAATATCTTTTCCCAGTCTGTAGGTTTTCTATTTATTCTGTTGATAGTTTCTATTTCTGTGGATAAATTCTTTAGTTAATTGAGTACCACTTGTCTTTTTTTCTGCAATTGCTTTTGGGGACTTAGCCAAAAATTTTTTGCCAATGCAAACCCACAGCCAATATCATACTGAATGGGCAAAAGCTCAGACCATTCCCCTTGAGACCTGGAACAAGACAAGGATGCCCACTCTCACCACTTTTATTCAGCCTAATATTAGAAGTCCTAGCCATAGCATTCAGGCAAGAGACAGAAATAAAAGGCATCCAAATAGGAAGAAAGGAAGTCAAACTGTCTTCCTTTGTACTGGTACAAAAACAGGCACATAGCTGTTTGCAGACTGATTCTATACCTAGAAAATCCTAATAGATCTAATAAACAAATTCAGCAAAATTTTAGGATAGAAAATCAATGGACAAAGATCAGTTGCATTTCTGTACACCAACATCCAAGCTGAGCAACAAATCAATAATACAATTCTATTCACAATAGCCACACAAAAAACATAAAATTCCTAGGAATACAGCTAACCAAGGAAATGAAAGATGTCAACAACAAGAATTACAAAACACTGCTGAAAGAAATCAGAGATGACAGAAACAAATAGAAAAACATTCCATGCTCATGGATAGGAAGAATCATTATTGTTAAAATGGCCACACTGCCCAAAGCAGTTGTTACAGATTCAATGCTATTCCTATCAAACTACCAATGACATTGTTCACAGAATTAGTAAAAACTATTCTAAAATTCATGTAGAACCAAAAAGGACCCCAAATAGCCAAGACAAGCCTAAGCAAAAAGAACAAAGCTGGAGGCATCATATTACCCAACTCAAAACTATACCACAAGGCTACAGTAACCAAAATAGCATTGTACTGGTACAAAAACAGGCACATAGCTGGACATGGTAGCTCATGCCTGTAATCACAGCACTTTGGGAGGCTGAGGCGGATGGATCACTTGAGGTCAGGAGTTCGAGACCAGCCTGGCCAACATGGTGAAACCCCGTCTCTACTAAAAATACAAAAATTAGCCGGGCCTAGTGGTGCGTATCTGTCATCCTAGCCACTAGGGAGGCTGAGGCATAAGAATTGCTTGAAACCAGGTGGTAGAGGCTGCAGTGAGCTGAGAATATACCACTGCACTCCAGCCTGGGCAACAGAGTGAGACTCTGTCTCAAAAAAAAAACCAAACAGGCATACAGATGAATGGAACAGAATAGAAAACTCAGAAAATGCACAATTATAACAATCTGATCTTCAAAAAGTCAACAAAAACAAGCAATGGAGAAAGGACTCCATGTTCAGTAAATGGTACTGGGATAACTGGCTAGCCACATGCAGAAGACTGAAACTAGACCCTTCCGTACACCATAAACAAAAGTCAACTCATCGTGGATTAAAGACTTAAGTGTACAACACTGCCATTCTGGACTCTAGGTCCTGGCAAAGATTTCATGATGAAGATCCCAAAAGCAATTGCAAAAAAAACAAAAATTGACAAATGGGACCTAATTAAACTAAAGAGTTTATGCACAGCAAAAGAAACTATCAACAGACTAAACAACTCACAGATTATGAGAAAATATTTGCAAACTATGTATCTGACAAAGATCTAATATCCAGAATCTGTGAGGAACTTAAACAAATTAACAAGAAAAAGAAACCATTAAAAAAGTGAGTGAAGGACATGAACATACACTTCTTAGAAGAATACATTCACTTGGCCAACAAGCATATGAAAAAATGCTCAATATCACTAATCATTGGAGAAATGCAAGTCAAAACCACAAGATACCATATTACACCAGTCAGAATGGCTATTACTAAATAAAGTTAAAAACATAACAGATGCCGACAAGGTTGTAGAGCAAAGGGAATGCCTACACACTGTTGGTGGGAACATAAATGAGTTCAGCCATTGTGGAAAGCAATTCAGTGATTTCTCAAAGAATTTAAAATAGAAATGCCATTCAGGCCAGCAATCCCATTCTTGAGTATATGCTCAAAGGAATGTAAATCATTGTACCATAAAGACACATGTGCATGTATGCTTCTCAGAGCACTATTCACAATAGCAGAGACATGAAATCAACCTAAATATCCATCAGTGGTAGACTGGATAAAGAGAAGTGTACATATACACCATGGAGTACTATGCAGCCATAAAAAAGAACAAGGTGATGTGCTTTGCAGCAGTATGGATGGAGCTAGAGGCCATTATCCTAAGCAAACTAACACAGGAACAGAAAAACAAATACCACATGTTCTCACTTATAAGTGGGAGCTAAATATTGAGTACACATGGACAAAGAAGAAAACAGCAGACACTGGAGCCTACTTAAGGGTGGATGGTAGAAGGGGGGGAGGATCAAAAACTACCTATCTAGTGCCATGCCTATTACCTGGGTAATGAAATAATCTGTACACTAAACCGCACAACACACAATTTATATAACGAACCTGCACATATGCCCGTGAAACTAAAATAGAAGTTTAAAAGAAAATATCTTACTTTTCTTTATCAAAATAAAATAAACTGAGAGGCATATGAAAGAAATACTAGAGTTAAAATGATTGCTAGATACAAAGACAGTACACAAAAATTAATTGCAATTCTCACTATCCATGATGTAAGGGAAAAAAATTGTTAAAAGATATTCTAGTACCATTAAAAACAATCAAGTGCCTAGGAATGTATTTAACAAAAGATACTCAACAATCATTGCTGATTTCTCCTTTCTCTTGACTAGAACCTCCTTGGAAAGTGTGTTTCCTCCTTCAGAGAATGTTCCACAGCACTAAGGAAAAAGTGGTAATAATAAGATGATGTAATTAAATAGGCTTTACAAATGGGCTAAGCTGTTAAAATATTCTACTTTATAGCCCTCCTTTAAAATCTAGCAACAGTTGTCTATACAATATTAAAAATCTTCTCTGCATATTTAAAATTACAATATAATTTTAGTAAGTTTTTGAATTTTTTATTTCAATTGTGTTACTTAGAACATCAAGGTGCATATTTGCGATCTAAAGAAATGATCTTATCCATTTAAAAACCTTTATTAAGTCGCTTTTAAAATATATTGACCAAGAAAGAGGTTTGTTATATCAGTGTTTGTGAAAGGATTTCTGTACATAAAAAAATGTAATTTACCTGAAGTTTGTCTTAAGACTCTTACATTGGAATATAGGATAAGAGATAAATAAACTATAGATACATTCAGTATTATACAGTAGTTTGGAATGTGTATGTTTTCAGGCTTCCAAGATAATTAAATTGCTGTTGTGATACATTCCATGTATTTTTATGACCTCTGTATAAAATATTCAGGTGTGTTATCCATTTTCCCTGGGAAGGGTAAACTCATATGTGCTTTGGTAAAGTACTTAAATTTAAATGTTCCCTGTATTGCTTGCATTGATTTTGTTGAAAGTTCTGTTGCATTGTTAGAACAATTTTCAAAGGCTAATTTTATGCTTTATCTGATAGCAATATAGAATAGATGGTTCTTTAATTGCTTCCTTTTTTAAAGTAATATAATATTTAAGTTGCATTTTTATTAATAGTAACATTTTTATTTAACATTTAAGTCTGCATTTTGTTTAAATGTTTAAAATGTTTATGCATTCAATGTTTAGTTGGTGTTACTTGATTAAAAATTAGCTAGTTAATGTTTATATTTGATGTATTGATATTTAATAAAGACATTTAATCTATACTACCACTGTCAATTTAATGCTTTCTTCAGGTTCAGTGGCATATTTCAAGTGTAAATTAACCTACCAGTGTTAACATGGGATATACATGGATGATAAGGCAACATATCAAGCTACTGGATTTAAAATGTTTTCTCTTTTATAGGACTTACAAAAGAACTGAATATATTTGAGAATAAGGTTTTATTTCACATGTTAATTTCTCTCCAGTTATTACCAGATCCACTCCAAATGTCTACCAGGAACTGGGTTCCACAAAGTAAAAATAATGATAATAATTTTAAAGGACTATATTTAATGTAACTTGAAAGTCATTCGCTTTAGCCATATATCAAATTAGTAAAATCCTAATTTTACTAAAATTATGGAGATTTTTCCCCTATGTTAATTATATGGTTATTTATATTAAAAGGCAACATTCAGAGTTAGCCTTGAATAAAGTAGCAACATGGTATAGGTGTTATTTTCAACATACTCTCAGAACTAAGAGCATATCTCTAATCATTTGTTTCTCAGAGGAATGATGGAGTGAAATTCCATTTCAGAATACATAAAAATTACTGCCTTTGATTTGGGAAAAATATAGAAACAGTCATTTGAAATTATAACTTTCAAGTTTTTGGAAGTAAAGTCCCATCCAAAAGCTAATGGTAAAGATCAGGCAACTTTTGTAAATTAAAGAGCTTTTCAGCTGTGACCTGTAAATTGATAGCTGTTATGAAGCTTCCTTAGTTAAATTTAGAAATTAGAGTTATTTTTCATGAATCTTTTGGAACCTCAAGTGAAAAATCTGTTTATCTTATTCTTTAAAATCTCTAACTTGATATTATATAATTGAATAAAATCATTGTAGAATTTTAAAAGACCGGTCAAACTGTCCAAGTTTTCATATATCTTCACTAGCAAAAATTCACATAATTTAACATATATTATTGCTCAAAAGCATTTTTCTTTCACATTGTTGTACTGGATACCAAAGAGCACTTAGCTATATCAACTAGAATATATAGATAATTATTAATATGTTTGGAGATAATCAGAGATTTGGAAAGTTGTCAACACCATAGATGATCAGCAAAAACAGTGGAACTAAAAATTCCCACTGGCTCTGTCTGATGCCGATCTTTATACTGCTCAAAGGAGGTAATATGTGTGACTCAGTTCAATATAACAAATAATTTCTCTTTTAAAAAATGGATCTCGACCAATAATCTGTATATAAGGGCTTTAAGTACTGCTTTTTCAGTATTGGCCATTGTTACTTATTATCAAATGCATACGTGGCACATAGTAATATCATGTTTCACATGTGTGCAGAACAATAATCTTCTAAGATATCCTGTTGTTATCTGGATCCTGTGATGTGTTGTACATGACAAAGGGAATTAAGGTTGCAGATGCAAGTAAGGTTGTTAATTAGCTGACTTTAAGATTAGGGGCTTATTCTGGATTATCTGGCTGGGCTTAATCTAATTACATGAGTCCTTAAAAGCGGTAGAGGAGGCGGAAGAGAGAACCAGAGAAATGGCAGTGTGAGAACTCAACACACTCCTGCTGGCTTTGAAGACAGAACAAGGGGCCGAGAGCCAGTGCACAGCCCCCAGAAGCTGGAAAAGGTGGGAAACAGGCTCCCTAGAGCCTCCAGAAGGAATGCATCTTTGCTGAAATGCTGATTTTATTCTAGGGAGATCTGCATCAGACTTCTGGCCTTCGGAAGTGTAAAATAAATGTGTATTGTTTAAGCCACAATTTTCTGAGTCTGCCTTTGCTGACACTGAGCATGTGGCTGGCTGAGGCTAGTATAGGAGTGTGAATTGTGTACTGGGATTTGGTGGGATTTTTTTCCCTGTTACTCAGTTCCTTTGCAGTTGGAACATTCTCCAAGTAATGCTGAGGACAATTTTATATAGAATTTATTTTTCACTTCCTGTTTTTTGTTTGTTTTGTTTCTTTGGGTGAATAGGGAGATATGTGACTGCTGTTCTGAGCTACTTGCAAGTGTTTTGGTTTTAACAGTGACTTGCTGCAGGACTTGAAAAACTGATACTTGATGAAGCTGAGTTCCCTGAGATACTTCTGTTTTTGTTAGTGTTTATCTAACAATTGCACAATTTAAACAACTCACAGAACTAAGTTGTTACTGCTTATAAACATGTTATCTTCAGAACCACTGATTCATTATTGATAATGATTGAAGTTCAGCCTTTACATTGCAGGCCTTTTAGTGAGGACACCAGTGGAGTCTTCCCCTCTCTTTCAGCAAGTTACTGAAAAACTATCTGTAGAACATTTGATGTTTTTTTCCTTTCAGTACTTAAAAACGTTCCATTGTTTTCTGGTTGCATTATATCCCATGAGAACTCTTCTATCACCCTAACCTGTGTTCTTTACATCTGCAGTCCCCAATGTTTTTGGTACCAAGGACTGGTTTTGTGGAAGACAATTTTTCCGTGGGGTGAGAGGGGGATGGTTTAGGGGTGAAATGGTTCCCCCTCGGATCATCCTTCTCACAAGGAGCGCAACCTAGATCCCTTGCAGGATCAGTTCACGATAGAGTTCACACTCCTATGAGATTCTTAGGCTGCTGCTGATGTGACAGGATGTGGAGCTCAGCTTCACTAGCTCACCCACTGCTCACCTGCTGATGCCAGGTTCCTAACAACCCCTGTGGGGTTGTGGGACCCTGCTATACATAATGGGTTTTTTTCCTCTGGCTGCTTTTAAGATTTTCTCTTTATTACTGGTTTTAGGCAATTTGATTATGATGTGCCTTCATGTATTTTTCTTGATGATTCTTGTGCTTGGAGTTTGGGGATGTTCTTGGTTCATGGGTTCATAGAAACTGTTCCACATAGTAGTTCTTCATTTATTTCCCACCTACCTTCCTCCAGGGATCCACTTACATCCCATATTAGGCCACTTGGAGTTGCCTCATGGCTCTCTGATGCTTGATGCTTTGTCCTTTTATTGGTTTGTTTTGTTTTTTTACTTTTTTTCAGTTGAGTGGGTGACTCTGTCTCCCATATTGTTTTTAAGTTACTTGGAAATCACTGGCTCTTGTTCTTGCTTTCAAGTTTT
Source organism: Plecturocebus donacophilus (assembly GCA_004027715.1). Classification (NCBI taxonomy): domain Eukaryota; kingdom Metazoa; phylum Chordata; class Mammalia; order Primates; family Pitheciidae; genus Plecturocebus; species Plecturocebus donacophilus. The sequence goes on along the minus strand of PVKP010006655.1, from coordinate 20,765 downwards.
GTTAGGCAGCACCAGAATAGCCTTTGTATCTTTACTGACTACAGAGAGACCTTACCCTTCTAACTATGCTCTGATGTCCTGTGTATTTCAAGGTTTTTCCACTATGGTTGGTGGGAACTGGAACTATTTCCAGCCAGGTGTGAGCTCTTAGGTTCTTTTCCCTTGGGTGGTGTCCTTAGATGTGTGGGCTGAGACTCAGTGGGACCCTCTGTGATCTCTCAAGTGCATCCTCTGTGCAGCTCTTTGCTCTCCAGCACTATGCCCTGCCTGCGTTAACTGCCTGGCTTCCCCAGACTGTTTCCTTTCTCTGTCTGGTCTGGAAACTCCAGGCAGTGAGCAGTTCTAGCACTCACCGTATTTGTTTCCCTGCTCACAGAGATCCCTGCACTTCCTGTGGTCCACTGTGACAACTGTTGTTTCATACATTTTGTCCAGTTTTTTAGTTTAAGATGGGAAGGTAAGTCTAGTCCCTGTTACTTCATCTTGGCTGAAAGCAGAAGTCTTATGTTAATAGTGAATCTTTAGCAGTGCTGACCAGGCTTTGATCATATCTTTAGCCCTACTGTGTATGTAGTAAAGCATTTGGCCATTTTCTAACCTCTTCCATTGTTTAACCTAACGTCCCTCTAGAAGAGGTGCCCTGGGAAACGAATGATTTTCCATGCTACCTATGACCACAACTAGAAATACAGACACATCAGACTACAACTGTTGAAGAAGGGAAGCCCATAGTAGTTGCTAAGGAATCTCTTAGTTAGACCCAAGGTACAGACAGGAAAATGATCAGGAGAGAACATGCCCCTAAGGTTCGTGCCTTACTTCAGCATTCTCCAGAGAACTCTGAATTTCTAAAGTATATGAACTTGAGAAACAGGCTTTGTCTTCTGAGGAACATGTATCCTTTAGGAGTGTTGAGAAAACAGCAGTGGCAGGGCTTCTGACCTTGCCTCCTTGCAGTCAAGCTTCAAAGAAAAAATGTTGGGAAGAAAGACTCCTGCTGAGCCTGAAGAAAGAGGAGTCCAGTTGCCAACCAAAAGAACACGCAGCCAGGGTCCACAGGCTACAAGTGGAAAGGGCGGCTCAAGCCAGAGAGACCTGGGGGTGGAAGGCGAGTGATGGCTGCAGAGAGATTCAGGTTCCTCTCCCCACTGTGACTGCCCACCACCTTGTGCAGGATGCACAGCTGACCTGTCCCAGGGCAGTGCTGGCACCCACCCTTCCCCACTAGCTGTGCTGCTCTTACCTGGCATGACCTCTGGCTGCCAGACCTGCGCTCAGCCTGCATTTCCCTCGTGCGTTCTCTCCACCCAGCCCTCAGGACTGCCTGGGCTGCATTGTGTCCAAAGTCCTTTGCCTTCTTATTTGCACGGCAACTGATGCAAGTGTCCCTTGTTCTTCCCTGTGGCTCCTGTACTGTGGCGCTTATGCTATTGAGAGTTTTAGAGGTTACTCCCTAGATTCACCAATTGAAGGGCAGGGTTTGTTGATGTAACACTGTCTTGCATGTAGGGACACAAATGTCTGTTAAATGAAGAAAGTGGGGAGGCCAGGCCACCTAATGGAGTGTATCTCCTAGGGTTCAAGAAGAGGGGCTAATCAAGTCAAGAAAGAGTGTGCCCTCCCCCACCATCTCACCTAGACTCCTCACTCTCAGAACACTTGGGGCCCCACGCAGGTGGTAGGCATGCTGGCCCCGAGTGCCCTCCCAGCCTGTGTTAGAACTGGTGGATGGCCTCCCTGTCAGCTGTCTCCCCTTCTCTAAATTTACAGCAGATGGCAGCAGCCTCTCGGCCACAGACTACTGAGGAACTGTTGGTCACTCAGCAGTGCTGTGTGATTGCAGCTTCCACAAGAGAGACAGCTGTGGCCACAACCCTAGGGTGGTGATTCTTCCCCCTCCAAAGGCACTGGTGCATTCCTTAGCACAATTTACTATTGCTAAGAGTTCTCAGAACAGGATATTGCAAGAAGGAACCACTGCAAAATGAAATCCAGCCACTAGTAATGCCCTGAGAGCCCAGATCAGGCCTGTGCCTTCCAGAACTTGCTCCTCCCCAGGCTTTCCCAGCCGATCTCCAGAGCAACCTCCTCTCACCGCTTTAGAAAAAGGAATGCACCCAAGATCCCCCATCAGTTCTCCATGCAGCTGCCAGAGTGACTGCCCCCAAAGCAAACCTAGTCTCTAAGGACTCTGCCCAGGCCCTCACGAGCCTCCTGCCAGGTGCTCGCTACCTATCAACAGCGAGACCCCCAGGCCATCTCAATCCCCCCAAAGAGCCCTGTTCCCTCCAGCCCTCGGCCTCTGCACACCTGCCGTGCTGTCCCTGCCTCTGCCCACCCACTTATCCTGCAGATCTGGAGCAGCATTCCAGGGCCTGGGACGTGTGCGCCATTCTGGGTTATTACGGGTCTTCCCCAGGCACCTCGAGGGGTTTTGTCGCCAACGCTCCCCAGCGCCTGCACCTGGGAGGAGAGGTAGATGCGGCAGGGAGATCTCAGCCGTTTTTCAAAGCAAACACCAGGCAGGAGAACCTCGGAGGAGGAGGAGGAGGGGAAGACGCCCAGGTGGAGACCAAGGTGCTGCTCTCTCGGAGTCGCCTAGGAGACCCTCCCTAGTTTAAAAAGTGTTTATTTGCACGGAGAACATTTCAGAAGGCCTCACTCGAAGTCCAAGTGTGCCGTCCCCGCGGGAGGGCCCGGAGACGCCCGCGCAGCTCCCCTGCAACGTTTTCCCGGCCCTGGGCGCCCCCGGCCCTGGCACCCACCTGGGGAGCCACAGTGGGCTGGGCCGCGCGGCCGCCGCCTCCCACCCCTCCCGCGCCCGCTCCCGCCCCCGCCCCCGGCACGTCTCCTCCGGGCGGGCGCCGCGGCGGGCTCAGTCCTCCGCTGGGCGCGTGGTGGGTGGACTCGGCTCGGCTCCGCTGCGCACCATGGCCCGGGCCCTGTGCCGCCTCCCGCGGCGCTGCCTCTGGCTGCTCCTAGGTGAGTAGGGTCGGAGGTCCGGGTCCAGCTCCCTTCCCCCGGCCCGGCCCGCGTCCTCTCGGGGAGGGGAGAGGAGGGGAGGGCTGGCGCCGCGGGCGCACCGGTCCGCTGCCCTTGAACGTGGGCAGCCCCGGTTCCAGGCGGGAGGCCCCAGGGCACCAGGGAATCAGAGAGTGCGCCTCTCGCCGGGAAGCGACCGGGGTTGCGCCTCTCGCCGCGGAAGGGACGGCTTTGGGGACGTCGGGGAGCCGGCGTACTGAAAAGCGTGGGGCGAGTCAGCCGCGCACACCGGAGAACTTGTTTCCAGGAGGAAAAACAGGACGCGGGGTTCCCCAGCCGCGCACCTCGGTTTCCCAGGCTGTGCGCCGCGGTGACCCTCAGCGCAGGCTCCCCTCCCTAGGCCGTCCCGCGTGGCAGAACCTGCAGGCAGGCGCCCCGCGTAGGACTCGGTGTTCGGGAATAGGAACCACAGACCATTCCTATGGAGATTAGTCAACACTGATCTCTCGCGGGCAGCAGTCGCTTGTTTGCTAATGATGTCTTTTGCAGAAATGAGGCCCTCCCTTTTCGGGACATTTCCATCGCTTTTTTTTTTCTTTTTTCTTTTGGTTTGCTTGTTAACTTGGCACTTTTGACTAATAGAAATTTAGAGGACGGGACCCTTGCTGAAGTGGTGGAACGTGCTCGGCTTTCCACCTGAGGGAGAAGTGGAGATTATCAGCTACCCGGTGGCCACAGGAACTGGCCACACACTCAGCAAGGAACGGTCCTGCTCACTTCCCCCATCTGCAGTGCGCTCTTGACATGCTAACTCAAGCACCGTCTAAACTGCTTTGGTTACTGCCTTCCGTGTATTTAGCTACCTTTTAACGGAAACTGAGTAATAGACTACCGGCGTGGGAGAACACCCAGTGCCCCTGGGAAGGCCGGAGCGGTTGTTTCTGGTACATGTGGCCTTTCCCCAGAAACAGTGATGTTGGTCAGAGGCACCTGCCGCACAAGTCCCATTGGCCTGGCACTGGGCAAGTCCGTTTGGCACTGGCACTGGGCAAGCAGTGACCGCCAGCACTGTTTCTGTAGCTGGGGGGGCAGTTCGTGGCCCGGCAAGGAGAGGGGCCTAAGCTTCTTGGGAACTATGGATTTCTGGTCCCTGTTTGTAAACCTCTCCAAGGAGGGGCAGATCTGCATGGAATCCTCCGAGGCCAACATATTATCTGAAAGCGAATCTTGCCGCTTGCGTGTTTTGGCTGAAGTTATGTGGAAAGCAAAATCTTAGCGTAGTCTTCTCTCCTCTTGTGTTCGTTTGGCTTGACATGACCTTCACTGTTTTCGTTTCCTAAGAGACAAACATTTCTTTGTTAGCAAGGCAGAGCTGGGTTGTGGAATATTTTTCACATAAATAACCAAATAAATAAATGTTCTTTACTAGTGTCCAGAGGCTGCACCCTCTAAAGCTTGTGTAAATAAAACACTATGTCACGATCACATACAGACCTTCCTTGTTTACCAAGAAAACTATTTATGTTCTGCCGAAAGTCCAAAGTCCTGTAATTTTAACATTATTTTGAGTGGCCTGGCTAATGTTATATCTTGGAAGAACAAACACAACTTTATGAGGTTATCAGTAAATTAATGTCATTTGGAGCCCAGCTGTAGTTAGTAGAATTACTGAGCACAGGCTGTTTCCTTCCCAGGCTCTAGCACTAGCCAGATCTCCTTGGTGATGAAGATTCTGCTACCCAGAATGGCAATGTGGAATTTTTTTTTAAGTATGCTAGTTTGCAGGTTTAAGAACGTATCAGTGACAATTTTACAATCAAGCTATTTGTCTTAGGTGGTGATTGAGATTCTCACAATTCGCCCAGCCATGATGGCTCACACCTGTAATCCCAGCAATTTGTGAGGCCGAGGTGGGTGGATCACCTGCGGTCAGGGGTTCAAGACCAGCCTGGCCAACATGGCAAAACCTAACTCTACTAAAAATACAAAAAAAATTAGCCAGGCGTGGGGTGGTGGGCACCTGTAATCCCAGCTACTCAGGAGGCTGAGGCCGGAGAATTGCTTGAACTCGGGAGGGCAGAGACGGCAGTGAGCTGAGGTCATGCCACTGCACTCCAGCCTGGGTGATAAGAGTGAAAACTGTCTCAAGAAAAAACAAAACTCAGGATCCATATGTAGTTCTTTTCTCTCTGAGCGTCCTATGCACTGTTCTGTTTGCAGGAGACTCTAACATCACCACATGCATTTTTAAAGGTTTGTGTATAGACTCCAAAAAGCTGTTAATCAGGAAGGAAGGATGCCTTGCAGCCCTGGTTTTCAGTCCATCTCCACTCAGGGAGTGCCGGCTGCTGCTGTCACACAGGAACTCAGTCATCTGTCCTGGGAAACACTTGCCTTCCTTGGCTGTCATGTGGAAGCTAGGGTTGTTGTTTTTTTTTAAATGGCTGCAACATTAATCGAAATATATGACTTTATGTAAATAGAATTGGAAATGACGGGGACACCGTAGGAAATGCTATGACTGCTTCAGATTGCCATGTGGTTTTAAATCTGGGCACAGTTGTCATGCCGGAGTCCAAATCTGAAGGATTCTCATATGCTAATCAACTCAGTGTGTTTGTTTACCCTCTCTGTGTGTTCAGCTGCAGGAAGAAATGTCTGGATTTTTGTCTTCCTTTCACAGACACATGCCTGTCAGTGTGCGTATTGCCACTCCGAGGCCAGGGCTGTTGAGAAGCATTTATATCCACAGTGGAAATGGTCAATTCGGCTCCGGAAAATGTAGGTGGAATCTTAAGCCTAGTTAGAAACATCTATCCTGACGTTTTCCCCAGAATGTACCCATTTCATAGCTTCTCATCAGTTAAAACTGGCATCTGGCTGAGTGTGTGATTCGGGTGCCATGTGTAGTGTGAATTCCTATGGAAATGCTGAGCCGAGAGACTGAAACCCCTCGGGTTTGCCTGCCAGTGCCCTCACCCTCAACTCAGGCCTAGAACCCCTCTTTCCTGATGGTCCTTGTGGTATGGTGGGCTGGCCCCACAGTGGGCCCTGAGCCAGGCCTGCCTATCCAGATAGTCCCAGGGAGGAGACTGGCCATGGGCTAGACAGTCGGTGTTCTGCTGGAGCTGTGGGGAAAGACGTCCTCCAGGCCGCATCTGAGTGGCGCTGCTGCAGTCCACCCTTGAGCCACGGGGGAGCACCTATCCGTGACACAGAGCACTCCCGACACCTTTTGAGCCCCTAGATTGAGCCTGTGGGGTACACATTTCTATCATGTGACCCATGATGATTGAGCTGGGTGTCTGTCCCTTGCAGGGACAGTAGCTGGTAGACAGCAGGCTCAGGGGTCTCCCAGAATGGCGTACCTGGGGGGCTGTGGGAATCCTACCCAAGAGCCTCCTCCTCCACTGGGGACCCAGGAAGTCCTCCTGAAGGAGGAGGCCCTGCAGTCAGGATGACAGTGGGAGCTGGGAAGGGCACAGGGGAGGCCAGCCTGCAGTGGCCCCAGTGGCTCCAGCACTTGCTGGACCGTGCGCCCACTGGCCCTGCCCCTCAGTTTCTTGGTGCAAATGAAGACGCAGAGATGGTATTGCCGGGCACTGTCCAGTTCCTGGGCTGCGGTGCCCCCGCCGACCCATGGCATATGCAGACACATGAAGCCCCAGGGCGATGTCCTCATCCCCAGCCCTCTCTGCTCCGGAACGGGGGATCCCCAGCTAGGTGATATTCCTGGAGGACCCATTTCTCCTTGGTGAGGAGGGTGCATCCATACAGCTGCCATAGGAGGGTCCCAGCCTCAACAAAACCGTACTCACTTCACCAAATGATGTTACTGTGTTCAGGAAAAAGACTTTTTTCCTAAGACGGTTTATTTCAGTAATTTCTGGGGCATCCAAAAGGCATCACTTTAATCATCTTTTAAATAAGGGGATCTGGGTGGCTGTGTTGGGACAGGGTCCACAGGGACACACTAGCCAGACATGGCAGGGTGCATAGCTGTGGGCCTAGGGCTCGGCCAGCCTGACTCTGTGTCCTCAGCTCTTGCAGCGACTCCTCACTGTGCTCCGACAGTGCTTCGCTCCCTCCCATGTGCAGAAACACGGTAGATTCCCTGGGACCAGGGACCAGAACCCCGAAACCCCACTCCCTGGCCATCCGCTCTGCCCCCCCACCAGGGTCAGCACCACCTCCCCCATCACAGGGACAACCGCCCAACCTCCTAGAGCCCCCACCCACCCACCACCCCAGGGACAGGGGTCCTCCTCTGAGTTCCCGCCAGACCCTCAGGCTATGTTAGTGTCAGCCCCACAGATGCCATGTTCAGGCCCCCACGCCTTGGCTCCGGGGGAGCAGCTCCTGAATTAGCTGAGAGTTCTGGGAAACCACAGGGGAAGGAGGAGGCACAGCGACCTGGACCATAGCCCGGGCCAGCCTGCTCCAGGGGGCAGGGTACCCTCACAAGAGGCTCAGGAAGGACTGTCTTGAGCTTGACACCACCTGGGAGGAGACAAGTCAGTGATTTGCCCAACCACACAAGTGCTTGCCTCATAAGACTTCCTACTGTGGGTTCCCTGGCCAATTATCAAAGCATTTCAGGGCGCCACTCAGGAAAGCCCCAGGCCAGGAGGGGAGGAGGCCTGGAAGACGCTGCCCCTTCAGCAGACACTCAGTGACTGATGCTCAGCTTGGCTCTCTGCAGGGATTTTCTCACCTCTGGAGGAGACAGCTGTAAGAGGGAAGCAGGGGGCATGGACAGGTGAGAGGTGCCGGGAAAGCGCTGCACCATTTCTCCTGGAAACACCCATCTGCCACCTCACACACTTGGGACACACAGGGTCAGGACTTGGAGGGGCTGAGGCCGGAGTGCTGAGCAGCCTGCTACGGTAGTGTCCTACACAGCCCAGGGAGCCCCCCCAAGAGGATGGTCCCACACCAAATGTCCACAATGCCAAGGTGGAGTAGCCCTGCTCCAAGTCAACCATGTAGACATGTGGTGCCACTTAAATGCAGCAGGAAATAAAAAGGAGACCATGGAGCAGAGCCCTGAGGAGCAGGGGCAGTGCAGTCCAGAGGCCAAGGACGGTTGCGTGGAGGCCCTGCTGTTTGGAAGCTCCTGGAAGGCTTTTTGACTGAAGCATGGTGGGGAAGAGGGCTCTGAGCCAAAGCTGGTGCTGGAGGAAGGACCCATCCTCTAAGGATTCAGGTCTCATTCCTAGGGCAGTGGGAAAATCTTGAAGGACATTAAAGGGGGTGACAGGGTGGAAGGTGTGGTTTAAAGGAGCCCTCAGCTGTGGCCCCCAGCATGGACAGGAGGCCAGGCAAGGGTAGGAGTGGGAGGGTTCTAGGGAGTCCCGGAGGTGAAAGTGACGGACCCCAGTCCCTGGGCCGGGAAGCAGGAGTGAGGCTGCACAGAGGAATGAAGAACAGCACCTGGCAAGGCACCTGGGGGAGCAGGGAGGGCAGGACAGGGAAGGGGAAAAGAGGGTGAGGGGGGGAGATGGTGCCACAGCCAGGGCTGCCAGGAAACATGGGAGCCCCAGGCAAACCGGAATTTCACATAAACAAGGAGTTTTGGTATAAGCATGCCTCGTGCAATATCAGGGACATACATCAAAAACCATGGTTTCTCTGAGATGCAGATTTCGCAAGGCATCCTGTCATTTGCTGCATCCGGTGGCCCCATCCTCATGATCCACGTGGGGTTCACATTCCCCTTGGATTCTGAGGGGCGATGGTACATAGGCAGGAGTCTGTGCAAATCCAGGGCTCAGAGAGAGGTATGGCCTGGAGAGGGGCTTCTGGTAGCAGCAGGGTCTGGACAATGCCAAATCCTTGCTTGGAGGGGTGGCCGGTGAGAGTCGGTGGAGACAGGCCCAGGCTCCTGGTAAGGGGCCAGAGAGGACAGCCAGGGAGGACAGAGAATTAAATGGGCCCCAGGGACCACTAGGCACCTCGACATGGCTGCTGGGGAGGGGAGGCAGATGCAGGGTGCCTTGTGGAAGAGGCAGCAGCGAAAGCCGCCCTTAGGAAGTGAAACCAGAGAGCCTGTGCCTGTGGGTTTCCTCCAGTGCCTGATGGTTTTCAATATGCAAGCCTTTGATGCATCTGGAATTTACCCTCATTTCCTAGCAACTTGTGTCAGTGGCTACATATTTGAGGGATTTTCATGGTAATTGCACTGAATGTATTAACCGGTCAGGGAAGATTACATCAAGACCACTGTTCAAGAAACAGCCATCTGCTCCTCCACCCCCACGTCTGCATCCAGGTCCTTCCACAGGGATTTCGATGCTCCTGCAGATGACTCATTCAATGTCTAGGAATCCCGTGCTTTTTGCCTGCTACTTCAAGTGGGATATTTCCCCCAGTTTCTTTCCTAGCTGGTCACTGCTGGGCTAGGAGGCAGCTCCTCTTCTGTGTGTTTGTTTTGTGACTGTTGTCACCCTGTGCCTGTTTTTGTTTTTAGTTTTTTTTGCCTCCTGCTTGGCTTCTTCAGGCAGGTCCTAAGGTCACCCGTCACCTAGGGTGGTTCTGCCACCTCTTACCAATTTTCCCTGTTTTGTTCTCCAGTCTTACTGTGTAGAGAGCAACTCGCCGCTGACTAGGGGAGTGACAGCAGCTGCCTTCCTTTGCTACCGGCAATGGGAATATAGGTGACCCTTGAACAACTCAGAAGTGGGGCGCCCACCCTCCAGGTGGTCAGAAACCCAAGTGTAGCTCTTGACTCCCCCAAAGCTTAACTATTAATAGCCTACTATTTAGCAGAAGCCTTATCAATAACATCAGTCAATTCACCCATATTTTGTATGTTACATGTATATATACTGTATTCTTTTTTTTTTTCTTTGAGACTGAGTCTCCCTCTTTCACCAGGCTGTAGTACCATGGTACAATCTCAGCTCACTGCAACCTCCACTCCTGGGTTCAAGTGTTTCTCCTGCCTCAGCCTCCCAAGTAGCTGGGATTATAGGTGCCCACTTCTACACCCGGCTAATTTTTATATTTTTAGTAGAGACAGGTTTCACCATGTTGGACAGGCTGATCTTGAACTCCCAACCTCAAGTGATCCGCCCATCTCGGCCTCCCAAAGTGCTGGGATTACGGGCATGAACCACTGTGCCTGGCCTACACTGTATTCTTAGAATAAAGTAAGCTAGAGAAAAGAAAGTATTATTAAGAAAATTAGACCCAGCATGGTGGCTCAGGCCTGTAATCATTGCACTGTGGGAGGCCAAGGTGGGAGGACCCCTTGAGCCCAGGGAGCAGAGGTTGCAATGAACCAAGATTGCACCACTGCACTCCAGCCTGGATGATAGAGTGAGATCCCATCTCAAAAAAACCCATAGAAAATATATGTACTTTTCATTAAGTGTAAGTGGATCATCATAAAGGTCTTCACGTTGAGGAGGCCAAGAAGAAGGAGGAAGAGGAGGGGTTGGAGGAGGAAGAGGAGGGGTTGGTCTTGCTGTCTCAGTGGGCAGAGGCAGAAGATAAGCCTCACATAGGTGACCTACACAGTTCAGAGCCATGTGGTCAAGAGTTAACACCTGAAACCTCTGTCTTTCTCCTCTAGAGCCAGATGCTTTTCTTATTGTATTTTTGCGGGGGTGGGGGTGGAAGAGGGATGGAGAATGCATCTTCTTCTCATGTGTAAAGTACACTTTTATCGCATGAAGGAGGAACCGTTTGATGTGACACAGCAACCTGCCCAGCTGGGCATTCCCTCGGGGCTGACAGGCTGCTGGCACTGGCGAGGCGGTGACACAGGAGAAGTGGTCAGTGGCTGTGAAGCTGCCGTGTTTCTGGGATGAATGGAGTGTTCCCTCCATCCCTGTGCATCCTTCCGGCTGCCTCAGGTGTCTGGTGGCTGCTGTTTGTTCTCAGTGTGGCTTTTTTCTTCCTGAGTGAGCTTGCTCTGTACTTTCCCTTGGGAGTTTTATTACCAGCACTGGATTTTCTTCCCAAGATACCAATTGTGGACTTTTATTCTTTCCCTGTGTGCTAGGACAGTCGGGATGACTGGAAATAAGCAGTTCCTTGAAGATCTAGAGGGTCTTCATTTTCACCTGTAAAGCCATCGGGGCCAGGCTCCTTTTCGTAGTGTAGATAACTGGCAACCTTTTCAGTATCCTTCTTGTGTTATTGGACCCCTTGGGTTTTCTATGTCCTTTTTTTTCCTTCTTTTTGAGATGGAGTCTTGCTCTGTCGCCCAGGCTGGAGTCCAGTGGAGCAATCTCAGCTCACTGCAACCTCCGCCTCCCGAGTTGAAGTGATTCTCCTGCCTCAGTTTCTCAAGTAGCTGGGATTACAGGCATGAGCCACCACACCCAGCTGTTTTTTGTATTTTTAGTAGAGATAGGGTTTTAGCGTGTTGGCCAGGCTGGTCTTGAACTCCTGACCTTAGGTGATCTGCCTGTCTCAGCCTCCCAAAGTGCAGTGATTACAGGCATAAGCCACTGCACCTGGCTGGGGTTTTCTGTGTCTTACAGCAATGACGATGTTTTACATTTTCCTCTGAAGTTGTTCATTTTATCCAACATACCATTATGTGGACAGTTATTTTTCTAATTCCTTCTATATCTGTGAACCTTTGTCCTTTTCAGTGCAATTTTGTGAATTTGTATTTTCATGTTATTTCTTGATCAGAATGGACAGTGGTTAATCTCTATTAGTCTCTTCTCCACTGATTCCCCCACCACAAAAAAAAAACAAGAATTCTTGAGTTTACTTACTCTACACTTTTTCTGGAATGGCTAACGCATTTGTTTTTGTTGTTCCTTGCGTAGGAATGGAACGTCATCAGTCCCCTGCTCAGCAGCTTGGCTGTAGCCCCTGAGCATCCCTCTGCTGTGTGCTCATCGTTGATGTTTCCTGGATTCTCTGTGCTTGTGGTTTCTACTTCCTCTTTAGCAGGTGAATTGTTTGGAAGCAAGTTTTACAAATCTCAGGGGCTCCCGATCCTCATTGCTAGTTTATTGCACTGTGGTCAGGGACAGAGCAGGAACCACACCCACAACGCCATGTGCATTTTGGGTTCCTTTGTGGTCTTGCAAATTTTTCCTTTTCTAAATGGCCCATAAGCCTGTGGGAGGAGTGTGGCATTTTTATGTATCCATCCTAGTCATCGTATTAAATTTAATACTTAGGGCCTCTGTATCCTTATCTTGGTGTTCCCCATGTGTGCACATCGTGTGAAAACCTGCACTGCTTTTGTGGTTCTGCCTGCTTTCCCTGGGTGTGTGTTGCTGTGTGTTCTGTGCAGGGGAGAGGATGGGGAATTCCATATGTGACACTCAAAGGTGACTTTTTTTTTTTTTTTCTTTTTGAGACAGAGTCTCGTTCTATCACCCAGGCTAGAATGCAGTGGCACAATCTTGGCTCATTGCAACTTCCACCTCCTGGGTTTAAGTGATTCTCCTGCCTCAGCCTCCCAAGTAGCTAGGATTACAGGCATGCACCACCACACCCGGCTAATTTTTTGTATTTTTAGTAGAGATGGGGGTCTCACCCTGCTGGCCAGGCTGGTCTCAAACTCCTGACCTCATGATCCACCCACCTCAGCCTCCCAAAGTGCTGGGATTACAGGTGTGAGCCACCACACCTGGCCCATGGTGTCTTCTTATAGCATAACCTCTGTCCCAGTCATTGCTTCTTAAATTTTAATTGCAGTAAAGGGTACACAACATAAAATTTACCATCTTACCTATTTTATGTGTGCAGTTCTATGCCATTAATTCACCATCTAACCTATTTTAAGTGTGCAGTTTCTATGCCATTAATTCACATTGCTGCACACCCATCACCCATCCATCCCTGGAACTTTTTTCATTTGGCAAAACTGAAATTTGTCCCAGTTAAACGCTAAATCCCATGGATTTACCACCTCCCCAGCCCCTGGGACCCACGATTCTACTTTCTGTCGGTGAATCTGACTACTCTAGGAACCTGTATAAGTGGAATCATACAGCATTTGTTCTTTTGTGACTGACTTATTTCACTTAGCCTGATGTCCTTAAGGTTCTTCCACGTTGTAGTTGAGTAAGAATGTCCTTCCTTTTGAAGGCTGCATAATATTCCACTGTTATGAGTAGACCACATTTTGTTTGTCCATTCATCCGTGGGCACGTGGGTTGCTTCCACCTCTGGGCTGTTGTGAATCAGGCTGCTGTGAATGTGGGTTTACCGATATCTCTGAGACCCTGCTTTCAGTTCCTTTGGGCATATACCCAGAAGTGGGATTGCTGGGTCATCAGGTAGTTCTGTGTTCAACGTTTTGAGGAGCCGCCACAGCGTGTCCCCTGGTAGCTGCGCCACTGTGCATTCCCACCAGCAGTGCCTAGTTCTCAGCGTCCATGAGAGGCCACCCCTGCCACGCCGCAGGCGCCCCAGCACACGGTGGGCAAGCCAGCCTTGGAGAGCCAAGCCGGGGAAGAAGAAACGTCTCCACAGCTTTGCCAAAGCTTGTTATTTTGTTTTTGAGGGTAGCCATTCATTACTTCACAGGTGCAGCTTTGTCGGGGACAACATGTGCTTTCTCATTGTTTAGCCTTTTGTCTGTCTCATGTCCCGCCACCCACCTTTTGGATGTTCCCCTGAGTCACTTTGGTCTTTGACCTGGCTTAGCAGCCAGTTTTCCTGTGGATTTAGGGACACATTAATGTTGTTTACTCAAGCCCGGCGCCTGCCCTGAGGGCCTGGTGACCCTGGGCAGGCCACTGCCCGACCCCTGCAGCTCCCATCTGCAGGATGAGGGTGGTGTGGGAGCACCCGTGTCCCGGCCTGAGGACTCTCCAGGCCTGGGTGGGGGCGGTAGCTGGGCCTGGCCCATGCGGCGCTCTGATGCTGCTCGCCCGCCTTTCTGCTTTAAGAAGCGTGCTTGGAGCTCAGCTGACATCTCATTTTCCATTTTCTGTTTTTTAATGCTCACAGGGGCTTCCTATCTTCTCTCCAGGTCTGTATTTTCCTTGTTCTTCTCTGGAAATTTGGAAGGTAGACAATCTGTTTCTCATTCAACTTGTGTTTTATTTTATGACTTAAAAGAACATGAGGATTTCTTGGCTTGTCAACTTCAGAAATGAAGAGTGCCTGCTGGCAATGGGTAGAATTTTACTGAGTGGCCATCGTGGGCAGGACCAAGGCTGAGGAGGAAGATGGGGGGTACTGTGTGCAGTCGGGGGTCTGTCACCAGGTGACTGAGGTTGGAGGTTAGGCTGGAGGCTGCCACAGTTATCTGAGTGAGGACTTGGAAGGGCCTGGGCATTCCCGGTAAGAGTGGGCAACACGGACGTAAGCGAGTGACAAAGAACTGTGCACAGCACCCCATCCAGCACAAAGCAGGCACTTCGTGGGGGTAGAGGCTCTGAGCCCAAAAGAGGGGGCAGTGGGCTGGAGTGCAGTGCTTTGCTGTCTTTGAGGACCAACATCAGGTGACAGGTGGAGGAGAATCTATTTGATGGAGGCTTTGGCGGGCTCTTTGGTGGGGTAAGCAGCTGTGTGGGTGGGAGGGGAACAGCCCAGCCCTGGCCCAGAGGATCTTTCCCCTTCTCACAGCCACCCCTGTACTGGCTACACAGAGGTGTCAGCAGATGGTGGGGAGTTTCTCAGCCTGGGCTTGAGAAGTTGGGATAAGAGGGTCTTGCCCGGGGAAGGAGAGCATCTTGGGGGCTCCAGACAGCTGACTCTTAGAGAGACAGGACTTTAGATGGAGCAGGGGCAGGGAGAGGGGAAGCTCAGAAAGCTGAGTGCTTTCACTCTAGAGGACGTCAAGTTTGACCTGGAAGGAGGCACAGGAGGGACATCCTGGCCACACAGGAAATGCCAGGCCATGGTTGACACCTCATGGGGACACTCGCATACCTGAAATGGACCAGGCCATGCAGGAGACACCGGGAGCTCACTGGGGACAGAGGCATTGCAGCCTACCAGGGACGGATCGTGGCAACTGAAGGGACCCTGTTCAGGACAGCCAGACATCAGGGAGGCAGGAGCAGGCATTGCTATGGGCTGGGGAGCTCCAGGTTCCTCCACCACGCCCCACCCATAACTCCCCTGGGCTCTGGGTACTTTCAGCCACTGGAACAGTTGTCCCCAACTCTCTTGGTTCTGGCCCTGCCAGTAAAACAATCTGGAGATGCTCCTGCAGGATTTATTTATAAATTAGACCCCCGCGGCACTGCGCTATATGCTATAAAATGTATGCAAAAATAGGCTTCTTTAAGCCCAGGAAGTCAAGACTGCAGTGAGCCAGGAGAGCGCCCACGCACTCCACCCTGGGCAGCAGAGTGGGACACTTGCAAAAAATAAAGAAAACCACTGGATATGGTGATGGTTGTACAAATTACTGAATTTACTAAAAGTCATTGAATTGTCTGTGTAAGATGGCTGAATTTGTGGTATATAAATTATACTTCAATAAAGGTGTGTTTTAGAAAAGAAAAAAATAGGCTTTTTTGAAAGGAGGGATGCTGAGAATTGTTTACTGGAGTCATGACCATCTTTCCACCCCCTGCGATGATATCATCCGCGCCTTAAGGACGTCAGTGGTTCTTAGCAGGGGCTTGGGATTGAGTGTGGATCAGCCTGCACTCAGATGAGGGATGCCAGCCCCTCAGCCAAGGAGGACCTGGCGCGGGGAGGAGAGGCAGCCTGGCAGCCTGTTCTCGCCTGCCTGGTGCTGCCGGGGGCATCTCATGTTCTGTCCAGTCCATGATGCCCCATTGCAGGAGTCGTCCACTCAGTGACAGTGATGATGACCACACACCTGCTCTCCCAGGGCCCCTGTGCTGTTGGGCATTAGTGTGGGGTGGACTGTCCAGGTCGTGGGACTCACGCGTGCCCAGTGAGAGCCTGCAAAGCTACTCCTGGGGAGCCTGAAAGAGGCAGACACCCTGAGGAAGCCCACCTGCGGCCGGGACTTCTGGCTGAGGGTCTCAAGGCCTCCACAGACATGGGTCGCCCACAGCCTTTGGGGCCTCTGCAAGAGGTCACTGACCTCACCGTGCCTCCAGTGTGTTCTGAGATGAGTGTGCCAGGGATTGCATCCTGGCTCTACCACTCCCGGGCTGTGTGACTCTAGCAGGTTACTTAACCTGTCTGAGGCCCTCTGTCCCTGCCATATTGGTTATTTACAAGGATTAGGCTAATGGTGGCCAGGCACAGTGGCTCACACCTGTCATCCCAGCACTTTGGGAGGCTGAGGCAGGATGATGACTAGAGCCCAGGAGTTCAAGACCATCCTGGGCAACGTGGGGAAACCCCGTCTCTACAAAAAATAGAAAAATTAGCCAGGTGTGGTGACATATGCCTATGGTCCTAGCTACTCAGGAGGCTGAGGTGGAAGGGTCACCTAAGCCCAAGAAGGTCAAGACTGCAGTAGGCCATGATTGTGCCGCCTGTGCTCCAGCCTGGGCAACAGAACAAGATCCCGTCTCAAAGTAAAATAAAATAGATTTATGGGTGTAAGAGGCTTAGGCCAGGACTTGGCCTACGAGCTGCGGCTATCAGCACCTGGACTGGCTGGTGGGAGGGGGACAGGGAGGCTTCAGGAATTTGCATGAACTTGACCTAGAACCTGACCTGAACTCTCCATTTAGCCACCACCCCCGCTGGGAGGAAGCCAGTGATGGGGTCTGCGATTCTCTCTCTACAAACCTAAAATCCACAGCTGCAGAACTGGCCTTTCCCTGCCCCACATGGCACAGACCAAACGCGGGAATCAAGGGCATTTGCTGAGTTTGAGACCCATCAGCTTGTGCCCCTTGTCTCCTTAGAAAGCCCAAACACCCGATGGGCCGTGTCCCAGGGTCCCCGGTGGGGGGCCCGGCTACCCTGTTGTTCTGTGCCCACCCTCACTTTGCAGAAGGGGCCCTCTGCCTTTGGGGTTCCTGCTATGTATGCTCATTTCAGGGACGCTGTCCTGCTGTGGAACGGGAAGCCATTGCTCCGAAATCCCCCAGCAACACCGAGCTCCTATCTTACATGCAGCTCGAGGGAAGGTTCCTGTCTTAACACGCTGAGTGCTGAGCGAGGAACGCAGTCGGCTGCCCGGCAGCCTCTGCATGCGGCTTTTTAAAGACATGAGTTATGAATGATTAAATGTGCAGTCACACAGAGGAATGGAACCCATTTGGCCCTGAATGGCTTGTTTAAAAACTTTGGCAATTTTATTCCGGTTTAAAACTTTGATGTTGCCTCTCTCTCCAAGGAAAGAAACCACGTCAGGCTTGTTTAAGAAAAACCTAAGCATTCTTCGCCTGCACCTAAAAAATGAAACTGGTTTCCAGATTTGCCTGAACAGCTGCTCCTGGCCTCATCCCAGCTGTGGGACTCGGGGCTCCCGTAGGGTGTGAAAGGAAGGGCAGTATTGGTGGGGGAGGGCTCTGTCCCTAAAGAGCAGGAAACAGTGGGCTGGGTGTAGCAGTCCCGCAGGAGAGGTGGGGGATGCAGCATCCAGGAGGGACCGGCCAGAGCCAGGCCAGGGTCAAGACCACCAGGCCAGACCTGCAGCCAGACCAGGACGGGGCTACATAGGTGGTGGAAGCTAGAGCTGGTGAGCTGCAGGACAGGAGGGTCCAGTAGATGGGGGCAGGTAGCTGCTCTGGACAGCCCAGGGGACAGCAGGAGATTGACCTGAATGTGACAGAGAGGGACACCTGTGGCCTGGGGTGAAGGGACCATTGTTTCTGGCCCCTGCAATGTACCCCCTTTGCTTGTTGGGGACCCCACCAGAAGGAGCAGCGCAGCCTCCCCATGGTGACCGACTCTGCAGGGCGGTTGCACAAACCCCACTGCCCAGACCCTCCTGGGGACTTGGGGGCCACCAGGGTCCTTGTACAGATCCTCCACTGCTCACACCAGCCCCAGTTGCTTTCTGTTGCGTGCATAGGAGAATCCTGACTGAAGCACAGATGTGCCTGTTCATCTCCTAAAAGAGACTCTTCCAGAGCAAGGAGGGGTCTGCAGTGGTTGGTAACCCCTAAAAGCAACTCTTCCAGAGCAAGGGGGGTCCGCAGTGGTTGGTAACCCCAATACCACACTCCATGCAGGACAGCCTGAGACATGCTTCACTCCCAGGCAGAATGGCCACTGAGAAAGCCGGGTGTGGTCGTTGTCTTTGCTGGTTCATTTGACAAATATTAACGTGCAAAGCTCCTGGGTGCCAGGGAGGATGTACGCATGAGTCAGAAAGGAGTAGGGAGGAGAGGGCAGCCAGGAGATTCTGAGAAAAGAAAGAAAGAGACCCTCTACCAGCCCCAGTGAGGCTCTGAGGAGACGGGCGGGGCCGGAGGGGGGTGCAGTCCCACTCCATAGGGACAGCCAGGGGCCTCTTGGAGGACAGGGCAGCGGAGGCGGGCAGGGGGCGCTGGTGGGATGAATCTCAGGTGGGATTCACCAGAGAAAGCCAGTGGGTGCAGGTGGTATGCCAGGAGCAGTGAGGGGTGGGGGACAAACAGAGGGACAATTCTCCAAGTGCAGCTGGACAGGCAGGCTGGAATTCCTTCCATGAGCTGATAAGTCAGCATCTGAGCCTTCCTGAGCTCCCGGGAGCCCCCAGGAAAACACTGTCCACAGTAGGCGGGCTTTTATAGGGGGCATCTTGATGCGGCAGGTGTCAGAAACAGCCCCTCCTCCAAGGCTGCCCTGACTGGGTAAAAGAGGCCCCAAGGGGTGGGGGGGTACATCCACAGCGGGCCCATCGGCCCCAGGGTGCACTCACAGTGCTGGTGTGGACATGGGGGAGGGGGGTGGTGCATCTACAGCGGGCCCACCGGCCCCAGGGTGCACTCACAGTGCTGGTGTGGACACAGGGGATTGGGGGGACACACGTGTGCTGTCAGGAAGCGGCATAGACTCAGGTGGGTACAGAGACTCCTGACGGGTCCCCAGGGTATGGGGGGTTGCTGTTCTGCCCTCAGGTTTCCCAGGGGCAGGTGCAGCTCCCACTGTGGCCATAAACTCCCATGCTGGGCGCTCATGCCATGGGTTAAGGATGGGTGACCCACTGGAGTGAGGGGTAGACTCTGCCTTGCTTGCCAGCAGGTCCTCTCCTGAGCTGCTCTGAGGGGCTTTTTCCATCTGCCAGCCTTCCATACAGGCCCGACCCCACCCACATTACTCCCTGGCTTCTTGGGCGAAACATCCCAGATTCAACGCACCTGGCTTTTTGGGAGCCACTCATGGCCTCAGCCCAGCCAGGGCTCAGCCTCCCCGTCGGCACTCTGCTCTCACAGCTGCAGGCTGGGCCAGTGCCCAGGTGTGTTGTGTGTGTGATCGGTCCACCCTGAAACCAGCCATTGTGCCCTGGAGTGGTGCTCTGTGACAGCACCCCCACCCCGCCTGCCGTGGCTGCCTGCTGGCCTCCCCCCAGACACCTCCAGGGACATCAGGCCCCTCCCTGAGCTTCCCACCTCCTACCTAGTGTCCAACCCCGTAGCCCCGGAAGGCGCCCAGTGCTCTCTGGCCCACATCACTTCCGGCCGTGGGACCTGAGACCCGGTTCTGAACCCTCAGTTCCCCCATCCATAAATTGCTGAGCAGGGACTCCAGGCAGACCCACTCGGAGATAGCTGTGTGTGAAGAGCTCCGGGGTGCCCGGCTCATTGGGCAACTCCAGTTCTATGCATTTTACTCAGCAGTCCAAGGGGCCCCTCGAGCTCACACCCCTCCCGAGGTCACGTGCCAGAGATTGGTACTCCAGAACCCCCGGCCCAATCTGCCCGCCCAAAGGTGGCCACCTTTCCTTGGGTGGGCTCCCTGGACCCAAGGCTGCAAGGGGCAGCTTGGTGTCCTCATTCATGAGGCCCAGGGTGGGGCCAGGCGGCAGGCTGCAGGGGCTGGGTACCCCCAGCATCTCCCAGTGCAGCCCTGGCCTCCCAGTGCCAAGCTCCTTCCAGGAATTTGGAAAGGCCAGGCCAGTATGGGTGGGGCTGGGGGTGTCCTCTGGGCAGAGGATTCACAGCATGGCCTGGAGGGAGAATGGGGGGCCTAGGGACAGTGGGAGGGCCAGGAGCCAAGCCCTAAACAGGGGACGCAAGGTCCCTGCCCCCAGCTGCCCTGCAGAGTGACCAAGAAAGCGGGGCTCAGCCTGAGGAGGAAGAAGCGGCCTGGGGGATGGGGGACCAAGGGGCACACTCTCCCTGCCCACCCCCAGCCAGTAGCAAGCTATAGGCAAAATAAGTGAATTCCGATTCTGTCCAGGGCACGCTGGGCAGGTCACTTTTGCTCTGATGTGTGACTTGAGGCAGGAGGAGGGAGCACAGTTCATGCTTCCGTTTGTCAGTTCGGTTCATAGCACACAGATATTCATACATGCCTGCAGCTCCCAGGCTGGGAGGCGCAGCCCAGCCCAGCCCCAGGTACCAGCGGAACAGGAGTGGCCAAGGACTGTCTCCAGGCCCATCTCATGCTGCCTCTGCCTGGGGCAGCCCAGTAGCACTGTGGGACAGGAAGCGTCCTGGCCCAAGCTAGCACAGGCACTAAGGACCAAGCCACCTTTAGCAGGCAGGGAGGGCCTTCGCCAGGTCACAGAACGATTGATGAAGAGCGTCCAATTGGAGCCACTGTTGCCCTCTCCAGGGGTCACTCAGAGGACCCATTCTCATGGATCCTGGACTGGGGTATGGGCGGGTCAGCAGTGGCACACCTGGGCCTCTGCTACAGCCCATCCCCTCCTCATGGCCACGTCCATTACAGCCCCTCCCCTCTTCATGGCCACGTCCACTGTAGCCCATCCCCTCTTCATGGCCACATCCACTGCAGCCCATCCCCTCTTCATGGCCACG
>PVKP010006654.1:0-81636 GCA_004027715.1 Plecturocebus donacophilus | reverse complement strand
TAAATAAAATATTGGTTGTCTGCTTATTTGTTATTTTCATCCCCTATTCCTTCCTGTCTCCATTGTTAAGCACAATTATTGGCATAAAAGAGGTTTTTAATACCCATTTTTAGACTGTATTCTAGCCTGGGCAATAAAACAAGAATCCTATTCTCTCTCCCTCTTTCTCTTCCTCTTTCTTTCTCTCTTTCATTCTTTTCTTTCTTTTGCTGTCTTTCTTTCTAAAAAAAAAAGAATGACTGCAAACAAACAACAGTGAAAGACCAGCAACTCAGCAGAAAAGCAAAGGATATGAACAATTTATGAGGAAAATAGAAATATGCCTTAATATACTCAAGCTCATTAATTTTAAAGGAATGATCAAAACAGCTAGAACTCCAAAAGTTGAATAACATGTAATGTTGGTCATGGGTGGGGAAACATACATTTAATTCAATCCCTATTGTATTATTAACAGATTTGGAGGGGGGCAGCAGGCGCAGGCAGGACCAGGAAATCCTAGAGGGAAATCAAATTGAAACAGTGTATTTGGTGGGGGAGAAACAAAATAGATATCAACACTCCTTTGATACAATGCACACTCCTTTGATACAGAATTTCTACTTCTAGAAACTTACTCTACAAATATTTATGTAGATTTGTAATGTAATTTTAAAATTTGAAAACAATGTAAATATCTCTCAACATAGCACGTTAAATACCTAGCAGGTTAAATACACCAGTAAAAATGAGGCTGCTCTATATACATCAGTGGGACAAGACTACCAGTCTGTGTGAGAATAAAGACAGATGCAGAATATTATGTCATATTTCACACTGACATTTGTGTGAAACATGTAAATAAATAAATAATTATCAGGCTATCTCTGGAAGGACTTAAAAGAACTGATAAAAATGGTTGCCTTCTCCATTCAAACTGGGTGAATAGTGGGTAGGGAGATACCTACGTTTTGGATTTTGTACTATGCACATTTATAGTATCATTTTAAAGTTCCATTGAAATGACAGAAAGAGAAAAGAGACTGTTAACCTTGCTCACCTTTGAGGGAAGGGGTAAGGGGGGAGTAATGAGAAGATTGTTAGATTTTCTTCCGAAGCTTATGTATTGCTTGACTTGCTGCAAGGAGGATATAGACATATGCTAAGTTTAAATTTAAAAATAATTAAAAAGTCTCATAGCCAGGTTATTCAAGACAGGGCACCCTTTAAGTGTTCTTCAAACACATTTTACTCTACTTGGTGTTCTGTTTTGGGTGGTTCAAGTCTGAGGTCACCGTTATTTCCTTATTACCCTGAAGTTTATTTCAAAGTGAGCGATCACTTCATCAGCCCGTCATTTCCAGCTAGATCTAACGTAGTTTGCATTGGGACCTCTTTTTGTGGAGGGTTTATTCATGAAGCTTGTCTGCACATTGATAAGTCTAAAATTTCAGAGCAAAGCCTAGATGTACATCCCTAGGTGTGAAGATAATGAACTCCCACATAGTCTCGATGCCGTCAAGCATCACATGTGCTTGAAGCTCACATGTGCATCACATGTGCCGTGATTTTTAGAATTAAGAAATCACAAGCATCACATGTGCCGTGAAGCTCACATGTGCTCCACGAAAGCCACATTGGATTGGGCTGGGAATGTTCCACCCTGGAGTCAGAGTACCTGGTCCTGGTCTAGATTCTTCCAATTGTGTGGCTTTAAGCAACTTGTTGAACGTCTCTAAGCTTTACTTTAGTTTCCTTGTTTGTAAAAAAATGGAATTGAACAGGATGATTTTCAGTTTTCTTTGATTTCTAATATTCTTTGCCTTGTGGAACAAGAGGAAGAGGTCAGTGATCAGTATTGCCCAGAAAAAAAATGCAAGCATGTATACTTTTCACTTCCTAGGGAACAAAATATTTATGCCAGAATAAGACAATAATAAAAAGAAAGCTACTTGGCCTCCTTTCTAGTTCTAAAAGTCTATTATTCTTTCCATTCTGTGAATATCACTGACATTAAATAGAGGTTGGTCTATGTGTGTGGCTACTGTGAAACAGAACTAAGTTGAGAATAAAATGTTCTAATTATCAAAATGTTCTAATTATCATCTTTCTTGAGGTCCTGAAACAACTATCCTGTGGCATCCAGAGTCCCTTCTAGTGAATCTAGCAGACACTGAGGCAACTGTGCTAAATATATTACTCATTAATATTAGCTAGTATTGTCTGGCCACGATGGCTCAAACCTGTAATCCCAGCACTTTGGGAAGCCAAGGCAAGCAGATTACCTGTGGTCAGGAGTTCAAGACCAGCCTGGCCAACATGGTGAAACCCTGTCTCTACTAAAAAATACAAAAAATTAGCAAGTGGATCACCTGGGGTCACAAGTTCAAGACCAGCCTGGCCAACCTGGTGAATCCCCATTTCTACTAAAAAATACAAAAAATTAACCAGGCATGGTAGCAAGTGCTTGTAATCTCAGCTACTTGGGAGGCTGAGGCAAGAGAACTGCTTGAATCTGAGTGGCAGAGGTTGCAGTGAGCCAAGATTACGCCATTGCACTCCAGCCTGGGCAACAGAGTGAGACTCTGTATCAAAAAAAAAAAAAGCTAATATTTAATTCAAAAACATGTTCTTAAATATTATTTGTAACCAAACAAACACACTTGAGCAGAAAAACAGGCAAAGTTCCCTCTGCCTCAATATACGCAAATTCTGAGCCTGTGATATTTCCTAGGGCATATTCATAACTGTAGACTGGCTTTGCCCCTTGGAGTCCTGTGTAAGAAGGAACCTGTAGTTTTGGGGGTACAGGTTTTTCACCTTCTCGGTTAAATTATTCCTGGGTATTTTATTCTTTAGGATGCTATCGTAAATGGAATTGTTTTCTTAATTTTCTTGCAGATTGTTCATTGATGGCATATAGAAGCACAGTGTGTTTTTGAGTGTTGATCACACCTGCAATTTTGCTAAATTTATTTATTTGCTCCAATAGGTTTTCTTTGGATCCTACATAGAGAGAGCTGAGATTTTCTGTATATCTAGGATCATGTTACTTGTGAATAGAAATGGTTTTGTCGCTTCCTTTTTATTTGGCTGCCTTTTATCTCTCTTTCTTGCCTAATTGCTCTGGCCAGGACTTCCAGTACAATGTTGAGTATCAGTGGGGAAATTCTTTTCTTTTTCCTGATCTTAGGAGGAAAGCTTTCAGTCTTTCACCATTGAATAGGATGCTAGCAATGGGCTTTTCACAAATACCATTTATCCTGTTGGGAAATTACCTTCTATTCCTACTTTTCTGAGTGTTTTTACCAAGAAAATGTATTATATTTTGTCAAATGTTTTTTAAGCATCAATTCAAATTATCGTGCAGGGTTTTCTTTCATTTTACTAATGCAATGGATTATATCTATTGCCTTTTAAAAAATGTTGAACCACCCTTGAATTTCTGGGATGAATCCCTCTTAATCATGCTGTATAATCCTTTCAGTAACTGTTGGATTTACTTTGCTGGCATCCTACCGAGGATTTTTTCATCTATATTCTGAAAGATGCTGATCTGTAGTCTTCTTTTCTTGTGACACACACACACACACACACACACACACACACACACACACACACACACAAACACATTTTACATGTCATATGTGTTTGTGCACACAGAAACTCTAACACATTTATGATTTACCAAAAATCCAAGCTGCTCCAAGTCATTTGAAACAGAATGTTTGTCCAAAGAAGCATATTATTGTAAGACAGTCCAGGAAGTATGGCAACTTTTCAGACCTTCCCTCTGATGCTGTGCCACGAATGTGATCTCGTTTCCCTTGCCATTCTTGTTTCTCAGATTCTCGAGGAAGATTGTGGTTCGCACAATTTTCATCAAGTCCTCCTCACCCTGAATCTAATGAGCTAAATCTAGAGTAGTGATGCCATGTTATCAAGTGTCTCTCAAACCTTAATGTACATGCAGCTCACCTAGGGGTATTTAGATCTGTCATCAAGGCAGAATCTCAGGTTCTGCAGTTCCTATGAGCTCTTAGGTGATGCCATTGCTGTTGGTCCATGAACCACACTTTGAGTAGAAAGAATGTGGCCATGGGGCTGGGCGTGGGTCCATTATTGAAGGCAGAACAGGGCCTAGGCAGGTATCCCAAGGGGCATCTGCCACAGTCAGGGAATATGTTTACTATTATTTGTATTAATATCACTATTTCTAAACTTTCTGATGCTTCGATTACAAAATTACTTGTGAACAAAGTTTTCTAATTAGGAAGGCAGCTACATGAAAGTGAAATTCTTCAGAATCTATGCATGAACTATGAATATGTATATATGTCCTTGTGCTGTATAAGAAGAGCGAATATTTCATAATATAGTATGCTTGTGACTCAGTGCATGACCTACCAGCCTGTACAATTTCTACTTTCTTCTACTCAGTTGAGAACACAGAGAGCCAGGCCTCAGCAATCCAGCTGACAAAGTTTTCCTCCAGCGTGTCCAACTTCTGCTTTCGGTGACCTATTTTGGTAAATGAAGGCCCCTCCCTGACTTCACGAGGCTCAGGGACTCCTGCCTGATACTTCCTGCTCCTTTCTCAACATCGGGATGGGTCTGCTGCCGGCCGGTTGCATTAGCTCTAATATCCACTTTTTGGCAGGAGTTTTCAACTTTGCGGCATGTTCCTGCCCAGTTTCAGGCAAACAGTTTCATCCTGGACCCATGCTTCTGTTTCCCTTCAAGTTGGAAGAGGATCTGATGGTGATGGCCATGCAGTTGTCCTTACAGGTCAAAAGGGAGTCCTGACCCATGGTGACACTGGGAAGAGGGCAGGCTTGTCTGCAGGTAATGGAGCCCCTGAGTATAGGTGAAGGAGGGACACATATGCATTGGGAACACCTCTGTCTCTTCTCTCTCCACCCTAGTTCCTACCCAAGCACAAGTGGGTGCCACCTACTTTCGCCCTGACCCTGAGTAATCTTTTCTTTTCTTTCTTCTTCTTTTTTTTGAGATGGAGTCTCACTCTATCACCCAGGCTGGAGTGCAGTGGCACGATTTCTCCTCACTGCAAACTCCGCCTCCCAGGTTCAAGTGATTCTCCTGCCTCAGGCTCCTGAGCAGCTGGGATTACAGGCATGTGCCATCACATCAAGCTAATTTTTATATTTTTAGTAGAGACAGGGTTTCATCACATTGGCCAGGCTGGTCTTGAACTCCTGACCTTCTGATCCACACGCCTCAACCTCCCAAAGTCCTGGGATTACAGGCGTGAGCCACCGTGCCAAGCCCTGAGTAATCTTTTCTTCTACCCTAGATGGAGCTCATGTTTCCTAGGAACGGCCCTTGCTTTATCTAGGATCTGCACAACATTTTTGTCACTTCTCTTATCTCAAAGTTATGCCTTGAAAAGGAGCCCCACAACTACACATATTACTTCTACCTTTTGTAGAAAGATATTGACCTATAAGTATAACGTGAAAATGTGTCTTCTTCATGAATAGGGTGTCCCTGGGCTACCATCAAGTCACAGAATGGTGATCAGCTGCCTCAAGGTAGAAAGCTAGGATGTGAGCCCCAGTTCCCTGGGGAACAGGGCAGGAGCAGCAGGGACAGGAGCAGCCAGGTCCCCATCATCTGGGGACATGAGAACTGCAGTCTTCCAAGTTTTGGTCTCTTGTCAACTTAAGAATTTTGCAAAGCTTCATGTTCTCTAAAATTTGTTTGAAATTTTAAAATTTCTGTGGGTACACAGTAAGTGTATACATTTATGGGGCACATGAGATAGTTTGGTTCAGGCATGTAATGAATAATAATCACATCATGAAAGTTGAACATTCATCTCCTCAAGCGTTTATCCTTTGTGTTACAAACAATGCGATTATACTCTTTTAGTTGTTTAAAAATATACAATTAAATTATTATTGACTGTAGTCCCCCTGTTGTGCCATCAAATGCTAGGTCTTATTCATTCTTCCTAACTCTGCTTTCAGTTCTTAAAGTTGACATGTAAAAATTTCTTTATAAATTTAAGTAGTTACAAAGGAATCCTTTTCTATGTTCTGCAAATGTTGATATTTAAAAGTAAAGCTGTTACATTATTCTTTTCAATGTATTCAGCTACATTGCATAGTGAATGATACGGAGTGCCATCCACTTAAAAATAGATGACCCAGCTTTACTTAGTAAAGTTTTACATTATTCTTTGAATTTGCTTTCTTATTCTACTTCCACCACAGAATTTCATCTTAATGAAATATATATTTAGACTTGAAAATCTCCCATTGAACAACCTATCACAATTCTCTGCTACAAAAATATATATATAAAAAATTCAAAAATACTTAATTCTAAAAATTCAAAAATACTTAATTCTAAAAAGTCATTAAATAGGCCTTTAAGTAAGGGTCTCAGTGCAATAATGTTTTTCATTTCAGCATATTCTCATCTAAGAAACATAAATTTATTTTATTAATAAATTCCCAAAGCAAAATTGTATTATTTACCTGCCTCTCAGTCAGATGGATGAGACATTTATGAATTTACTTATTGTAGTATTGTTACATGTATCTCTATAAACTACCATTGCTAAACTGAGTTGTGTTTCAGTATCAATTCTACCCCAATGTCTTCTTTTTATAGATGTTGGTGCTTTGAAACTACAAACAGATTAGTAGACAGAACGTAGTATCATTATGTCAATACTACTCAATTTAAAATATAACTCCTTCTGAGTTATATGCCCCAAATAACAAGACCATCTATTGTCAAAAATTATTTCATGGAAGGACAACTGTCTTGGTCTTCCTTCTATTTTGTAAAAAACAAACTAGAAACCACATCATTGGCAAAAGAATTCATAACTAGTCATCAGAGTGATATACTTTCTGAACCCACCACTAAGGTTTTGAGCCGTCCCTTTGTTTGTAACCCAGGAATGTTTTACACCTGAGGGCAACTGGTGGCTGTAAGTGGGAAGAAGATCTTTTGTGAAAGGGACAGAGAACCAGGGAGACTCCTGACCCTGTTCTTCCTCAGACAGATTCGATGTGGAATGGTTATGTACTGAAGCCAAAATGCTCCCAAACCTTCTGCGTGCCCACAGGTCCCTTGGGAGGTGTTCCAGTACCTCCAGTGGCCTTGTCCCATAGCTCACTAGTCTCCAGTGGGCTGGAGAGGGGACTTGCACTGTGTCTCAGATGATGTCCCAGACCCAGCTGAGACTGCTTCCGTTCCTTCTCACTGCCCTGCAGTTCCTAACAACCACCCTCAAAGCCAAGGCAGGCTCATCACGCCTCTGACCTTTGCAGTCTTTTCTTGGATACTCTGGATAAAAAGTATGGTAGTGGATAAATGAAACCTCCTGGGTGTGTATGTCAGGAACCAAGTGATATGTTTCTATAATTATTTATAAGCTGTGTGTTTGGAAGTGCATATAAACTTTAGGAATATAGAGTCAGGGGAAGAAAGGTCAGCTATGTGACTCACAATAGACCCTGATCTAAATTAAACCTTGGGCCAATATGCCTTAAGCTGAGAGAAGAGAGAGGAAAGCAATTTTTTCCAAAAGTCTAGTTATTTAAAAATAGTTGTCACCTTTCAAGAATCCCTGGGTCATTTTCTGTAAGAACTGATGAGCTCATCCAATGTTGCGGTTACACTGCAGCCATGTATAATTAAGTTCTGCCTTGGGATGGTTCAGTAGCGAGATGACATACTGCTCCCCTTCCCACTACACTGCCGTGGGAGGGAAGACCGGGAGAAAATAGCTGTTGTATGTGGCTGTGTAGGTTCAAAAAACCCCCCAGTTATTCCTCTCTTGTTCCATGGGAATGATAATATGCTCTACCTAGGGGAAGAGAGAGATTATTTCGCCTGTCTTATTTGATTTGCATAGCAACTTGTGATATTGGTATTAGTATCACAATTTTATAGATAAGGTAACTGAGTCTCAAAGAGGTTAAAATGGCTTGTTCAATGCCTTGCACCAGTAGGGGGCAAAACCAAGGCTCCCAATGCAGCAAGTCCATTTCATCTGTGACCCTGTGTTCATTCCTCTATGCCACGGGAGCCACCCTAGATAGAAAAGCGCCTCCTACCACTGGCATCCTGCTAGAACATGCAGCTCTCTCGCTGCAGTGGGGACCCCAGATGGGGGATTGGGGAGCTGCTACAGCAGGTGACTGTGGCCCTCAGGAGTGCTTAGCAGATGCATATCCAGGGCAGGACTTCCCAGCCCTTTCCACACCATGGCACATGGAGAAGAGAAAGCATTTACTTGGCAGTTTGGGTTATAAGGAAAAGAAGAAGCTGTCCAAAACTGGGAGCAGAGGGTTCACCTTGACCTGGCTGCTGTAAACTGGGGCAACCATAAGTCAACACACTCGTAACCCGCCCAAAGCATGGAAGCTGGCACTCTGACACATAGCAGAGTGCACATGCACATCAGACACTGTCTCACGGGGGCAGCCACTGTTATGTCTGGTCCTCTGCAGGACTGGGTTTCTACAGGGGCTAAGCAGTAGATCATCCCTTTCGGAATTCACGTCAATAACATGCCTAGTATCCTTTGAAGGGTGGGGCAGAAGCAAGGGGTATGGCATTTGAGTTGTGGGCTGTGAGTAACCCACTTGTCCCTGGATATGGAGAGATGGCCTAAGATTGCCTACGATCATCACAGCGCTCACTGTGTTTTCTGCTTCTTTTTCAATTGAATGGCAATCCAAAGGTGGTTGTGCTGGATAAGATAAGAAGAGCTAATACAGCGTGGAGTTTATGACTCTGACTTTGGACTCAGGCAAATAATTTGCAGGAAAGTAGAGATACATATGTAGATATACATGTAGGTATGTGTGTGTGTGTGTATGTGTGTTTATATGTGTATAGACATACCTACCTTACGTATATATAAAGACGATGCCTAGGTATATATGCTCAGCAGATATCTGTAAGCGGGACCCAGAGATTTAGCTAAATGAGAAGACATTATAGTATTTTGAGGCATGATGAAATTTGCTTTATTTTTTTCTTAGAATTTTGAAGCTTCTTCCTTTAAAAAGGTATAGGCAGTGGGCAGGGGTGGATAGATCCTTTGTAGTAGATGGGAGATGGAGCTGCCTAGTTGGAGTGATTTCAGGGAGAGTGTACTTCATGTCTGCTCAATTTGGACAGAAAGTGCTGTTTGCAGAATGTCACCAGAAATAAAACTCCAATGAGAATATTCACACCAGGCCTCCCGGGTATAAGGGAGAGACCAAAGGATGTTGGCGACGATTGTCCCAAGCACTTGGCTGACTTTGGGCAAATCAGTGAAACTTGTTGGCCTCTATCTTCTCATCTAATGATGGGGGCTGAACTAGGGAGCTATTAAAATCCCTCTAGGTTTCACTTTCTGTGATTTGACTAACTTCAATTTCATTATCTGAAACTTCTTTTCAGAGACAATGTGTGCTTCATAGAGCAGATGAGGGTGAAACAGGAGCTATTTGAAGGTTCTTCTTAGAGACTTTAAAACATTTAAACTTAATTAGACCTATACATAACTACTTTTAAAATCTCACTAGCCAAACATTGGCAACTGTTTATAAGTTGTGAACACATAGAAATATCCATCTCAAACAAAAAAAAATCAACAAAGAAGATAGTTTCTTTGCTTTTAAAAATCCTTAAGATTAACATACAGTAAGATCATCTGTATAAAAGTGGAGATCTAGTATCATTGCTCAAATTCAAGTAAACTCCTCGTCTGTAATTAAGTGTATATGGGTTCCCAGGCCCCACCCTTGGCTTACTGAATCAGTTCCTCTCGGGATGAAACCCTGAAATCTACATTTAAAAAGCTCTCTGGGCAATTTTGATGTGTCATGCCCTGCACTAGAGGATGTACTAGCAGAGGAGATATGTCTGTGTAGTGTGACTCTGATGAGCTAATTATTGGCTTTGGAAGAGCACTTAGGATTTTTATGAGTATTTCAGAGAAGTGCAGAGTGGGAGACGGGGAGGTGATGTTGATTCCAGGCGAACATGAATTGCATGTGTTTGCATTTGCTTGTGGCTATAAAATATTGACCTTCCATTTTCAATCTGGAGAATTGTAGAGTTGGTACCTCTCATCTCCGTACCTCGGCCTGATACCCCAAAGGTTGTTCCATCTGCATCTCTGAACTAAATATCTGCCTGAATTCTTGTCTCTTTTTTGCCCTTAGTGAGCTGGGCTGGGTCCAAAGCTTCTTTTTAATCGAGATAGAGAACAAACCCCAGACAGCATGCCTCAGTTTCTGGTCTAGCCTGATTCTTTCATCACTAGAACTTAAGTGCTTGCTTTATTGAGCAAAAGACATTGAAAGACATAAAAGGCAACTGTAGGCCGGGTGCGGTGGCTAGTGCCTGTAATCCCAGCACTTCGGGAGGCTGAGGTGGGCTGACCATGAGGTCAAGAGATTGAACCCATCCTGGCCAACATGGTGAAACCTTGTCTCTACTAAAAATACAAAAATTAGCTGAGTGTGGTGGCACATGCCTGTAGTCTCGGCTACTCGGGAGACTGAGGCAGGAGAATTGCTTGAACCCGGGAAGCAGAGGTTGCAGTGAGCCAAGATCATGCCACTGCACTCCAGCCTGGTGACAGAGCGAGACTTCGCCCCTTTACCAAAACAAAAAACAAAACTGTAAACCCAGGGGCTCCAACACTCCTAATGTATAGCCTCTTCCCTCATTATTTCTACTATTTCCTCCCCAATTTGGTAGCCCCATCTTGGCTGCTGCAAATGACAGTTAGACAGAGATATGGAATACAAAACGAGGTTCAGCTGTTTTTCCTACCTCAGGTAAGAACACTAGTCTGCTTCCTTTCAACTTCTTAATATCTCAAACAGATTCCTCCTATCTTCATTATCCAACTTATTTGAATGCTAACGTGGCTCCTTGTTGCTTCTACTCAAATCATTATGGCCTCTGATAATTTTCAGGGCACTTTTCCTAAATAACTCAGCAATGAATGACCAGAAAATTGGATCCCTCAAGGAGGTGATTCCTAGCTTGTATTTTAGGCTTTTTGAGGACCAGAGACATCTAATTACCTTGAGTAATGAGGAGTATACAAAGGAATCACATAGGATTAAGAAGTGCCATGGAAATGGGAGCGTGTTTGAAAATAGCAAAGTCCTTCAGAATGCAAGAAGGCGCTCATGAGGGTTATCTCATTGCTTCTTGACAGACCAAGTCACGAATCTCAGCTAGAGTTTTGCAATATCAAATGTGATGACTCAGCCACTGTCCATATGACTCAATATAAAACCTCATGAGACAGGGGATCTGCCTAGATTGGCTCTCAAGCTAGGTCACCTCAGTCCACTGGGCAGTCCACAGAGCGGCCACCTTTGAGCTGGGTGTGTACCTGTGGTCCAAGCACTCACGGCCAATGAATGGGGGTGGGGAACACATCCTATGAAACATGACCACTGTCTTAGGTCAGGTTCTCCAGAAGAAGACTCTGAGGTTGAGTGTGAAAGTGATTTATGAAGACATGTTCTACTGGGGAAAACTAGGAAAGAAATGGAGAAGTAGGATCTTTTATAGAAGGGAAGTTGGGAGATGCAGGAGTGTGGTATCCAGCAAAGTCCTAGGAGGGTAATTTTGGTTCAGTCTCACAGGAGGAGCTCTGGAAACAGGGTAGGTCACGCCTCAGAGGGTCACTACTCAGGAGAAGAGCACCTGGGGTATTTATACCCCTGAACTCATTAGTCTTTGGTTATGGATTGGCCTGAGGCACAAATTCCCAGGCACTTCCAGGCTTTCCTGCATACGCAAAGTAGATTCTGGCAGCCTGTGGATAAACACATGGGAAATCACTTTTTTGTGCTCAGAAAAATGATCAAAGAGTCTGAGCAGACATGGGTTGAAGAGTTGACAGCATCTGCTGTAGCTTTGTAAAGAGATACCTAGAGAGGCTTCCTTCCCCAGGGGCCCACAGTTAGCACTGACACCCTAAGCTGAATAGATCCTTCCCTTTATAGCCTGACAAACCATGTTGGAAGCTTGTGCTCAGATTGTGGAAGACTCAGCCCGCTATCTGCCACCTTCATCTCCATGGCCTGGCAACCTCAGAGCTGGCTGACTGAAGCGAACGTAAATTAGACAAAGACCAGCACAAATCAGACTCAAGTTAACACATGCCAGACTCTGGCTGTTTCTAGTTTATAAACAAAAGTCAAATTATTTCCAACAATGTCAACGCAAATAAATTAGCTTTCTTATTAAATCACTGAAAAATGACATTTCAAATATTTTATAAAAATACAGCACGTCTATCTATCTCTAACTCCACCTTTGTTTCCACAAACTCTTGTAAGTTTAAAGAGTTACATAGTTTTCTCTATAGCCTGTAAATGAAAATTTTCAGGCATCCCTGGCTGGCAGTGCTTTTTGCTTTTCTGAGCTCCCAAGAGGCTAGGTTTCTTTCTGATGGCCTTCTGAGAGCCTCTCTAGCTATCTTTTTACGAAGCTGCAGCAGACGCTGTCCACGCTTCAACCCATGTCTCCTTGGACCTTTGGATCATTTTCCTGAGCACAGACTCCCTGTGTGCTTATTCCTACATCTCCTTGAAGATGGAGTATCCTTAGGCTGCCAGAATCGACTTTCACACCAGAGCCTGCACTATAGGATTTTTGCCCACGTCCCACCAAATATTAACCTTTTAAGGACAGAAACAGAGGCCCACTCACAGTGACGCAAGCATTTAACAGCTGAATCTCTGGGAAAAAAATGTATGCATCTGTACATATAGAAGTTTATTATATTTTAATGATATTAAACAATGGCATATAATTTATAAATAGTAATAAAATATACAATTACTCTGTATTGTAAATCCCATATAGCCAGTTGATTTCTAGAGAATTGTTCTGTTGATTTTCGCCAAACTCTTATATCTCTAGTCAACCTGTTATTGGAATCAATGAATAAGAGGGGTGCAACATGAATGTTGGTTGACAACTCCATTTATATTAACAACTAACTCAAAAATGAAGATGTGTATGGAAACTTTAATGACATGAATGACTTCTTTGCTGAATCAGATAATTATTTTCAAATAGTGGGAGGATGTAGCTTCAATGATTTTTTGTGTGTGTATGTGCCTGTCACAATTTCATGGCTGTTTACAGGAGATACTTTAAACAGGAGACACTTTAAGTTTAATGTGCATTATACTTTCCATCACTTTCTTGAGTCTAGACAATCAACAGAAGTATAAATCAAGTCTTGCTTTGTGGTTGATGATCATTTCCACGGTGTAAACACTCCCACTGTCGTCTGTTTCAAGCTACCAATGTTGCTGATGTCAGAGTTGGGAAAAGATGCTCAGTAATACATCATGATAAAGTATTTCCATTATAAAGATACAATAAATGAAAATAAACTTCCGGGCACGAAATAGTAAAATATTGTGAAATAATTAGAAGGTGATGAATTTTGGCTATCTGTTGCCATTGTTCTAATTTACTAAATAGTAAATTTATATAATGTAGTTTTTAATAATGGCTGTGCTTAACGAGCTTTCAAAATTTCTGAAAATTTAACAATAGTCTTGCAAGCCAGTATGACTCAGTTCCTGTACACCACTGTCAATCACATTTCATAATTCATTGCTTTGCATGCTATTGAGAGTTAAAAAATGTTCAAAGATTGTGTGACTGATGGCAAATTACAGATGCTGACAGTCTGATGCTGTTTGACGTGCTCTGTCTCCTTCTTGAGAAAATTCTAACATCTTCCCAGTAGTAATAGCTGAACTTTAAAGATAATTTTTCTAAACTAGTAAAGGTCCTGTTAGCTTATCTGGATGAAATACCATGCACCTCTGATAAAAAAAAAAAAATCAGCCTCCTTAGACCAGTTAGTGTCCTCCTTCTGTTAGTAGTAGTCAATGTTTCTTCAATAATAGTTTCTACAGAGTCACAGAGTATGTTATAAATGCCCTCAGATCTTAAAATGTCAGAACTTTTTAGGTAGCTTTGCTATAGTTCCCTGTTTTTTAAATACGTAGTACAAAATACAAGGTATAATACAATACTATCTATAACTCAACAGTTACCAGTAATGACTCTTAGCAACATTAAACTAAGCATTTTCCCCACTGTAAGTATCCCATTTGTGTCTCTATCTGTTGCTTTAGGTTATAAGGATTGCATATTATGCTTAATATGAGTCATTTTTGTTGTTGATGATGATTAATTTATGACATAGGACTATCAGTGAATAATATCAGGAAAGTGAAACTTTAAGGTTAAAGTTCAGGGACGTCCCAGACAGTATAAGAAAGTCTTCAGGCACGAAGATTGATTGATTGTCTAGTCTTCTTGGCTGCTGGGGAAGTTGTTGATTACTCATAACACACCTCACCTGATAACTCCAATCTGGATTTCTTTTTCCTTGCGTTATATTTCTTTCAGGACAGAAAGAGAAGCGGCCAACTCCTATAGAAATAGGTGCCATGCCTGATGGGCTCTCTGAGAACCATTCACAAGTGACCATCCAAGCTTCAGTCTATTTTCTGGAACAGACTTCGATAGAACATCTAATTCATTCTCTTCCCTTTGGACTAGTGAGGCATTATTGTTGTCTTATTATGGAGACATCTAGTTGACCCTGGAGATTTGCCCAATACCACACTACCGGTAAGTTCCAGGTGGAAAGCTGGTCCATCTTTTCCCAAGTTATAGTTCTCATCCATCCGTCCATTCATTCAATAAACATATAGCAGGAATGCACCACAGGCCAAGCCTGATGGCCGCTCAATGCTAACGACTAACAAGGAGAATGCACAGGAAATATGTACAGCTATTTGAGGCAGGGGAAAGATCACAGGCTTTGGAGTCAGACATTCTAGTTGGATTCCAGTTCTGTCACCTTCTAGCTAATGTGGCCTTGGTCAAGTTACTTAAACTCTAAGTCTCTGTAAAAGAGAAATACCGTTAGGAATCTTGTGGGGTTACTGTGACAGATATAAATGATGTGTAAGAGGCTTGCACAGAGCAGGTGTTTTGAAAATGGTTCCTGTGATGAAGGCTGGAACAACACTGTCCTTATTCTCATGGGACTCATAGTCTAACAGGAGTGGCAATGTGTGAAAACACGCAACAATAAGATAATGGCTCTCAGGGAAACACAGGGAGCACTGTGGAAACCCACCACTTTCTACTTGGTCAGAAGACTGATCATAAGCAAAAATGTGACCTTGGGCATATCACTTCCTCTCTTGAATCATAGCTCTTCAATCTACTAAACACTAGATAGATATTCAGATAAGAATAACCCTGACTGAGTTTACACATCTTGGCTCTCTGGAAGCATTCCCAGCAAGGCGCTCTGCAATTTCATGCTCTGAAAAAAATCTATTCAATTGAAAAAGCTGACTGGGATACACACCCCTTTTAAAAGCTTAGTAACATAAGCAAAACACAACGGTAACAACTGATAGCACCTTGCCGTTGGAAGTGATAAAAATTTGCAATGAATGTATAACATACCCAGTTGAGTTTCCTAACCAATCTTCCATGAAGCCTTTTTATGTAAATATTAATGTCGTATTCTGCATGTTGAGTCCATTCGAATCCCACATTCAGTTCATAGTTTGACACTACTATTTCCAAATTACTGATTCCCTGTGCAGATCTCAAGGAAAATAATACTATTGATATCGATGATGCAAATTTGAGTGAAATACCACTTCTTTTTCTAAGTGATTTGCAAAATCAATGGTAAAAAACACATTGCTAGGACGTATATTATTATAAAATTTAGATGGCAAACATTTCTGTTACCCCTGCTACAATGCTAATATTTCCAATTTCTCTGTTTAAATAGCTATAAATGTAATCATGGATTTAATAAACAGGATAGAGACAGATTGCTATAAAGGCAGTGTTTTCTTTTTCTTCTTCTTAAACATTCCCCTTCCACACCTCACTCGCACCCCCATATACGTCAGCCCTCCATATCTATACATTTCACATCCTTGGATTCACCAACTGTGGATAGAAAATATTTTTAAAAAATAAAGACAACAATCCAACAATAAAAAATAAAGCATAACAACTATTTACATGGCATTTACATTGTACTAGGTATTATAAGTAATTTAGAGGTGAGTTAAAGTATGTGGGAGGATACATGTAGGTTATGTGCAAATACTATGCTATTTTTATGTAAGGGATTTGAGCATCTGAGAATTTTATGTTTATGGGGTCCTGGAACCAGTTCCCTCAGGATAACAAAGGACAGCTATACCTCTTTCACATCTCTTACTTTTTTCTTTAATTTTCCATGAGTCACCTTTAAACACACACACACACACACACACACACACACACACACACACACACACACACACACTTCTTGACAAGATACTTAATAGGGTAACTGTCATCAAATCACAATGGAGTTTTCTATTAATACACAGATAAGTCAGTTATTTCTATATTGCTTTAGAGAATGTCTGAAATTAGCTAGACATGGGCAAAAGTTTTTCTTTTTCTCACTGAAATATATTTTTAGGGCACATTTAATGCTAAAATTTGGAACTGCTGCATTATGCTAAAGCAGGTTCCCCATACTGTGTTCCAGGAGTGTCCTTGGAGACATTAAAATGTTCTGAGTTTTAAAAACTCTGTGGTTAGAATTCCATGGGAAAATACAAATTGGCACATTACAGACTCTGAGGATTCTTGTATTAAAGAAACCTATTTAACTTTTTTTTTGTGTGTTAGAAATTCACAAATTCACTGCTGAAACCATGCCACTGCACTACTCCAGCCTGGGCGACAGAGTGAGACTTCGTCTCCAAAAAAAAAAGGAATTCACAAATTTATTTGATGATGATAGAACTATTATTTATTAGCGGATTCGTTGATTGAATAGTCCAGGGAATACACTTCGGGAAGCACCAATCAATGCAATAAGAATTTTCTTTCTCATGTGCTGCAGAGCTGAGGAAAGGAACTCACTGACTCCACGTCAGCTCCTAGCGCCGCCCGGCTCCTGTTGGAAGCAGACTGTGCTGGGACTCCCTGCTTGCGTGCTCATCCACTTGTGTGTCTAACAAGCTTCCCATTCACTGTCTCCTGCTCTGCCATCCAGAATGAGCAGAGGTTTTTCCATTGCCCTGTTATCATCTTGCAGACCTTTAAAGGAGCTCACAAAGTAGTTGTGGCCACATTCAGCAACTCAGCCAGTACTCTTGTGGTTCCATTGGACTTTGTGCTAACAGTAAACATCACCTATAAGGACTCCAGTCCTAGAATCTGGGGGTGGGTGGGTAGAGTTCGTTTAAACGCTCTTCGACCAGCTACCTGCTCTGTGGACCACTCACTCTCCTGTCTGGAGAATGTCATTATTCTAACTGCCTTTTTTTTTGAGACAGTTTCACTCTGTCGCTAGGCTGGAGTGCAGTGGCAAGATCTTGGCTCACCGCAGCTTCCCCCTCCCAGGTTCAAGCAATTCTCCTGTCTTAGCCTCCCAGTAGCTGGGAGGGACCTCAGGCCCCCACCACCACACCTGGCTAAGTTTTGTATTTTTTTTAGTAGAGGTGGGGTTTCACCATGTTGGCCAGGATGGTCTCGATCTCCTGACCTCATGATCTGCCTGCCTCAACCTCCCAAAGTGCTGGGATTCCTGCCTTTTTAAAGCTGTTTATCCCTTCAAAACTTGACTTTAGAACCTCCTAACAGGGTCCTCTGTCCCAGTACTGGCTTTATCTGCTGTTGTCAGTCTCAAACAAGGTAATTCAACAGGCCGTTAGCATTTATTGACTAGGTGCTGGGGCAGTAACACCTGCCTTTCAGGTCTGTTGAAAGAGTTGGAGGAGTTCATGGATGGAATGAGTGGTTCCTGGCATGGCATAATCGTTAAAACTACTTCTTCATGGTTGGTACTTTGCTTATGGTGTAGAGGTGAGAAGCACAGAATTTAAAGCCAGAAAGATCTGGATTCAAAGCGCATCTCTCCCTCTTGCTGTCTGGGTGGCACTGGTCAAGCTACCTAACCTCTCCAATGGAATCTCTACTTCACTTAGACAGCGGAAATGATAATAGTCTATTGTAGGGTCCAGTCCTACAGGGTTTTGTGAGCCCCTTCCTGCTCGTGTGGAGATGAGAAACCGTAGAAATAAGACACAAGACACCAAGAAAGAGGAAAGAGAGTTTGGGCCTGGGGGTTTACTGCCAACGAAAGTGCAGAGTCCGGCAGTGGCCCCGAGTGCCTGGACGCTTTGACTTTTATTGAGTATAAAGCAGCGGGCAGGGAAGGTAGGGTGAGGTAATGGTGGTTAGTGATAAGGTCAGGTAAATTACGTGTTTTGGAGATAGGGGGCTTAGGACTTTTAAGTAGCCAAGACGAGGAGAAAACTTAATGCGTTAGCACTCTGCATATTTGTGAGAAATATTAAGGACCTTAAGATTATGTTACTATTATTAATTTTTATTTATCATTATAAGTGAGTAACTATAAGATTATATGTGATTATATAAAGGAATAACTATGTGCTTATATTTTTAATTCTTTTTAAAATTAATGTTTATATGGGAACAGGCTGACCCTTGCCACGGCACTTGCAGGGTTTTCCTCCCACAGTCTATCCCACTGTGCTACTAGTAGCCATAAATGAAATATTGTATGTAAAGCTAGCATCATATATGATATATTGCACAGAGTGAGGGTACGATCAATATTAACTCTGACTTGTATTAATGCAGAGCAGTGGTGGGGTGTGTATGTGCGCAGATGCAAGGGATGCTCAGTCTATGGAGACAGAAACATCAGTAAATAAATGGATCATACGTGCTTTGCAAATGTACACAGGGAAAAATAAATTAATTTTGACAAACGTTATTTTGGAGGTAGCATTTGAAATTGACATGAAAACATGAGCAGACTCTGTAAATTTGGGCAATTTTAAGGAGGAAGAGAATGCTAGGTACAGGGAACAGCATGAGCCAGTCAGGGATCAGAAAAATCGCAGGATGTTAGAGACTGAAGCAGGGTTGTGTGCCCACTCACGTTTGGGATCATGGAGTGGGCCTGTGGACAGGGGGCTGCATAGCCAGGCTAGGACCAGGCTAGGAGCGCTCTGGATGCTGATCTGAGGAGTTGAGACCTCTTTTTTTAAACTCCGAGGAATCAGTAAAGCTTGGAGGAGGATAATTATAAGATTTATCCCTGAATGGACTCGATCCCCATCTCACCAGCAGCGCTGGTGATCATGACCCAACTTTGTTTCCATTCCAGCATGTGGCAAAAGGCCAGATGTGTAGCAAGGACGTCAAATCAATGCACAGGGGGCTCCTGTCAGAACATCTGGGTTTTGGGAACACTGGCGTGGCTGCGACAGAGCCGGGTGCTTTCCTCTCATCATTGGCATCAGGGTTTGGAACCAGAAAGTCTGGCTTTTAATCCCTCTGTTGAATTGTGAGCTCAGTCGTGGGAGAGGTGTTTTTGGTTTTGTGTTTTTGTTTTAACCCCTCTTAGGAGTCCCCAGAGGTGCAATGGTCCTCCACACAGTACCCTGCCAGCCCCAGCACCACCAGGTGAACTGCTGAGTTTTCAGTGGTGAGCAAAACAGCCCTGCTTCCTTCCCTCCTCTGTTGACATTCATATTCTGGAAGGGAACTCAGATGTTAATTAAACAGTCACACAAAATAAATAAATAACTGGAAACTGTAATGTCACAAAGGAAAGGATTTAGGGGAGTACAGCAGGGCAGGCCAATTGAGTCTGGGTGACCAGGCATGACATCTCTGAGGTAATGACATTGGAAGGGAAAAGAGTGGTCCAGGCAGTGGGAACAGCATGTGCAAAGGCCCTGGGGTGGCAGAGAGCTTGGAGCATCAAGAAGCCTGAATAAGAGCCAGTGTAGCTAGCACACAGTCAGTGAGGAGGAAAGAAGCATGGGGTGAGGTCAGGGGAATAGAAAGAATGCGATAAATAACTTTAGTGCTGGAGGAGAAATGGAGAAAGCAGGCTGTGGACGTGAGTTGCTGTGAGGATGGAAACGGGGTGAAAGTCTAGGGGTGAAGATGGCTAGGAGCATACTTGGTTTCTGATGAGGATATACAGCTGAAAGGGGCTGATAGCATCTTAATGAAGGGTGATGGTTGAGTGATAGGAAGACTCAGAGACACTGGAGAGATTTGCTGACTCCAGATAGGGTGCAAGTATAGCAGCTAAGGAAGTTTAAAAAATTACCTCAAAGACTGTGTTCCTAAGGCAAAGTTATAAAATACGCAAAATCTGCTTTATTGCCTCTATACTTCTGTATCTTTGATAGTTTCCTAGCCTACTAAGCATCACATTTCATGCTTTTATTTAACAAGCATTGACTGGTCCCTCTTTCATGGCAGGTAGGAAGCCCTGTGCTGGGGATACAGAGATGAACAGAACCAGACACATTCCTGCACTTGTAGCGGCTGAGAAGTGAGGTTGAATTGCTGAATCCAGATTGTTTTGCTTTATTCTTTTTTAATAAGCATTGTAGGAGGTCTCCATTGTACTATAAAACTGAAGGGCTTGAATTAACCTCTTAATTCTGGCAATGACTTGATAATCATGGAACTATTTTTTTTTTGAGAGAGTATCTAAATTATTTCCAAAACATCATTCAATCCTTTCTGTGGAGAACAGAGTTGATTAATTTAACCTGAAATTTTAATCAGGAGGTTTTTGAAATTCACCGACTCAGTGTATCCTTGAAAAGATCAAACTCTGCTATAATTTCATCTGTTTATTTTTAAATCAGGCATTGAATGAATTTCATCTTCAATTAGAGATGCTATTGGGCATCTTGTTGTGTGCAAAGCACAAAGACTGCTCATCATCTTTAAAGAGTTTGTGGGCAATTAGATCTACTTTAGAACAGTTGCCAGCCTTCTGGCCCAAAGAACAAACATGGTGCCATTTACTGTGCTGTCAACGGACTATAGGCATCTGCAAGACCTGTCCGGAATACTGAGACTACAAAATGCAGAACACTATATATGAGAAAGAAGTAATAAAAAAGACAGCTCAGAATGGAATGTTTCTTAGCAGAGATGTAGAAAAAGTTGCTGATAAGGAACATAGTAGGAAAACCAGTCAGGATTTGCAGTGCTCTGGTTTTGGGGTATGGGAGCCTTGTCTTGTCTTGAGTCCAGGCAAATGAGTAGCCTCTAAGCACTGGGTGTTTTCTGTAGTTTTCCTCCTTGGGGAAAATATTCTGGACTTATCTCCATGATTAGATGGGTTATGTTGCTCAATGTAAACACTTGAGGCAGCATTCTAACTTTCCTAGTTTAGGTTCCCATGAGTTCCGTTGGTCTGAGTCAGCCTCTGATAAACCCAGGACACCGGCAGAACCAAGCATCTGAATTGGCAAAGCTGAGGACCAACCCCCAACCTGAAGTCACTTCACTGAAGTCTCTTAGGGGCTGGACAGCCTGCCTTATCCTGGCAAGTCCCTCAGCCTCACCCTTGTGTGAAGCACCACACGGCGATTCCCAGGAAAGCCCAACATTATTAACTGAGGGCTTCTTTTTTTTTTTCTTTTTTTCTTTTTTTTTTTTTTTTTTTTTTTTTTTTTTTTGACAGTGTCTTGCTCTGTTGCCCAGGCTGGAGTCCAATGGCACGATCTTGGCTCACTGCAATCTCCGCCTCCTGGGTTCAAGCGATTCTCCTGCCTCAGCCTCCCGAGTAGCTGGGATTACAGGCGGGCACCACCACGCCCAGCTAATTTTTGTATTTTTAGAAGAGATGGGGTTTCACCATGTTGGTCTCGAACTCCTGACCTCACAATCCACCCACGTCAGCCTCCCAAAGTGCTGGGATGACAGGCGTGCATTGCACCCGGCTGGGCTTGACTCTGAATTCTCTTGCGGCTCACACGGTTAGACCGTTGCCTCATGGAAAGATGCCTTACAGTTTGACTGATTTGAGTTCTAGTGTTAGCTCTGCCACTGAGTCACATTGTCTAACTCAATTAACTTCTCCAACGTCAGTTTCCTCATTTGTAAAATATGAATCCCTCTTACAGGGTTGGAGAGAGTTTGCATAGATGAGCAATGATGTACGTATGTAAAAATGTGGGCCAGAGCCTGGAAGAAACAGTAAGAACTACTGTTTACGTAAAATATTTGCTGCAGAGAGAGAGAGGGAAAGCCCCAACCATTTTCTTAGCGTGAGGAAGGAGGGAAAGAACACTAGATAATCCTCTCACAGGAGACCCTCTGCTGGAGAGAGGAGAGGCATAAGGGTGGGGGCTTATCAACACCCAGGCAGGTGTAAGGTTCCAGACAGCCCGGATGTGCCTTAGAATGGGCCAGGCTGATTTCCGCAGCTGGAAGAGTTCCGAATCAGGCTTCACGGGAGTGGCGGAAGTCACCGCGGCCTCTTCCTGGGGCTGCTCGACACTCCTTTCACGTAACGGACCTAGCCGGTCTCCCGGGGGGGCGGGAAGCCTCTGTTACTAAGCTGAGCGCGTCCATAGTAACCGCCGCCCGATGGGCCGGGCCCGGCCTGGCAGCTCCCGCCTCCCCTCTGACCGGCCAATCAGCTCCCGGAGAGCCGCCCGGGACGGCCGCTGAGTGGCCCGCGGGTGCTGACGTCGTCACAGATAGGAAAGGCGGGGCCAGGGCCGGGCTGGTCCGCGGCCCAGTCCGGGGCTGCAGGTGGCGGGCTGTGACCCCTTCGTCTCAGCGCCCCTTCCCTGCCCCTCGCCGGGCATCCGCCGACAGGTGAGTGGTCTCGCTGACTCCAGCCTGCCTCTGGGACGACCCCAAAGGATCCCCCATCGCCAACCAGGACTCCATCCTCTGGCCGCAGGATCGCGGGAGGTCGTGGACACCCTGGAATTTCTCCCTCTCAGCTTCTCTTTCCAAATAAAAACCCCTACGAATTCACAGGCACCTCCTACCCAGACGTCTGTTTCCTCGTAATTCACCTTTCTGATGCTTTTCAAGGTTTGAGAAGTTATTTATAAATGCGGAACCAGGGAAGGGGCATCCGAATCCCCGGCACGGTGCTAAGTGGTTTAATTTCCTAATTCTAATTGTCACCCGTCAGCAGCGCTGTGCCTTTCCCCTGCGGGCTGGCCTCCCCGTCCGCGGCTCCTCGTTCCCTCTGCTTCAAAGCCGAGCCTTCCAATCTGCAGCCACGGGGAGGGCAGTTCCATCACCTGGCCCTGGAGATAGAGCTCCTGAAATTCAGATCAGAGCTGTTCTCCCACCGCCCAGAGCCATTTCTGTTTAGCTCTGGCTGCAGAGCATTTAGACCAAACCGCTTTATGTTGTCTCCTGGATGTATATGCTGTTGTAGAGAAGTAAACGTCCTGGAAATGCGTAAAATTATTTGTTTGATTATTGTGAAAGAATATATAATTTTTCTAACAGGGAAAAATGTTTTGAAATAACTGACAAAATATTCTACTTTTTTCTTCTTTAAAATAAAATAATTCACGCAATAAGTAGAGTGAACACAAGGGCGAATCCAAGTACCCAGTCCAAACTTAAACCAACAAAAAAATCGAGTACAGGACCCTTATGTAACCCTTGGAAATTACATTCCCCTCTCTCCTTTCCTATGCCTATTAACCTACAGAATTTAGTGTTTACTTATATTACGCATATTTTTATACTCTTACTACTTATATATTTATTCCAAACCCAATGTATACTCTCACTTTTTAAGTTGATAGAATGATTATGGTCTACGTGTCATTCATTTGAACTGTCGGTGTGGTGATTTTTGTATGAATTTACCACATATTACGTACATACCCTCGTGTTGATTGACT
The DNA here is from genome assembly GCA_004027715.1 of Plecturocebus donacophilus. Classification (NCBI taxonomy): domain Eukaryota; kingdom Metazoa; phylum Chordata; class Mammalia; order Primates; family Pitheciidae; genus Plecturocebus; species Plecturocebus donacophilus. The sequence goes on along the minus strand of PVKP010006654.1, from coordinate 57,844 downwards.
TTTAGTATGCTCCCTTAAAAAATATTAGAAAGGAATTCTTGTACATTCTAATTGTGAACATATTTGAATTTCTCTAGGTACAGATCAATAAATTGAATTGCTGGGTCACAGGGAATTTGCCATTCTGACTTTACTAGATACCACCATGAGCTCTCCAGTGTGTGATAATGTATGCACCATCAATTAATAGAGTTCCTTGACCAAACCTTTTTTTGAAGAGAGAGATGAAGTTTTCCTGTATTCTTATGTAATATATGCATAAAGAGAAATTAAACATTGATGTCTGATATGATTTCTTCTACTTCTGGTATTTGTTAGTGTATTGGCAGCTCTGTTTTATTTCCACTCCAATTTGGAACCGTAATTAAGTGGCTACAAAGAAACTAAAGGGGTTTGCACATGAGCCCTTCAAGCCTATGCTTGCCCCTGATCTAAGGTAGGGTGTGGAGCAAGTCATGTAAACTTGTGTCTTCTGCAGAAAATGGTCTGTAGATTTTTGTACTTTAAAATATTTACGATTTTCAAGTCTTGCTTAAATATGCTAATAAAATGTTTACCCAATATGAAGCCAACTTTTGGATTGCAAATGGAGCTTTCCAGTTCTTAAAATCTCTGTGTGATTGATTCTATATTTAGCATGTTAATATTTATAGAAGACTATTATATCATTATTTTTCAGTGTGTAAATAACTGTTGACTGTAAATTAAGTGCACCTAATCAAACGTTGTATTTGACTTTGTAGCCCATGTCTCGTTTCTTAAAATTCTATTTGGTCTTATGTTTTAGTTTCTGCTGCTATAAAAGAATACCAGAGACTGAGTGATTTATAAAGAACTGAGATTTATTGGCTCACAGTTCTGGAGGCTGGGAAGTCCAAGATCCAGGGGCTACATCTGATCAGGGTCTTCTTGTTGTATCATAGCATGGCAGAAGGACAAGTGATTGAAAGAGACAGAGACAACAGGAGTGAATTTATTATTTTATCAGGAACCCACTTCTGTGATAACTAATCCACTGCCATAATAATGGCATTAATCTATTCATGAGGTCAGACTCCTTATAACATAATCACCTCTTAAAAGTCTCACCTTTCTTAATACTGCACAATGGTAATTAAATTTCAACTTGAGTTTTGGAGGGGAACATTCGAACCAAAACGTTATGATTAAATGTATAACAAAAAACAATTGCCTAATTTAGGGGATTTTTCCATAGCTATTTTCAGTCATTTGTCCAAAGAATTTGCTCAGTTTCTTCGAAAATGTGAGATGTTTATAGCATCAGTTAATGATCTTAGTATTTGCTCACAAGCTCTCTTAAGAGGTGACTAAGTTAGAATTTAGAGAATAAGTTAATAATTGTAAAGACACACATCACTAAAGTAAGCCATAGCCTTTTAAAAACTGAGGTATTTCTTCCTTAGAATTTTGGTAGAATTCACTGGTGAACCCATTGGGGAATGAAGTTTTCTTTGAGGAAAGTTTTTAAACTGTAGATTCAATTTTTTAAAAATACTACAGGGCTACTCAGTTTATCTATCTCTTTAATCAGTTTTGGTTATTTGTATCTTTCAACAATTTTGTCCATTTAATCTATGTTGTCAAGTTTCTTGCCATAAAGTTGTTAGTAATATTGCATTATTCACTTATATGTTTGCAGGATCTGCAGGAATATTACTTCTCTCATTCCCATATTAGTAATTTGTCTTCTCTTTTTAATTTTGATAAGCCTATCTAATGGTTTATTAATTTTATTGATAGAGTTTCATTGTTTTTCTTTTCTATTTGTCTATTTTCTATTTCATCGATTTTTTAAATTTTTATTATTTTCTTCCTTCTACTTTGGGTTTACTCTTTTTTTCCCCTAGCCTTTTAAGATGAAAGCACAGGTCACTGATTTTACCTCATTCTTATTTACTAATGCAAGCACTTAAAGCTATAAACTTACCTCTAATAACTATTTTAGTGCATCTCACAAACTTTGCTATGATGTTTCTACTTTCATTCAGTTAATAATATTTTCTAATTTCCCATGTGGTTATTGACTTCTGAGCTATGTAGAAAGGTGTTGTTTCATTTTCTACTGTTTGGGGATTTTCCAAGTATCTTTCTATTATTGATTTCTAACTTAATTCTGACATGGTCAGTTAACATACTTTGTGTGATTTTGATATTTTAAGTTTACTGAGACTTGTTTATGATTCACAATATGGTCTACATTGGTGAAGGTTTTCTGTGCAGTTGGGGATAGTGCATTTCTGTATTTTGGGTAGAGTGTTCTAAAGAACATCTTCATTCAGCCTGTTGTGATAGCGCATATCATGTCACCTCTGAAAATCTCCATTGTAAATTTGTGGGAAGATGGGGGTGAGAAAGGCAAATAAAATCTGAGTATTTACTATTAAAATAATTTTGACCATTTCACCTCCAAAGAGGTCTTAGGCATGCCCATGGGTCCTTAGTTTACATTTTGAGAACTGGCTATTGTAAAGTTTGCAATACCTATTTTTAATTTACCACAATGTATGTCTAAATGACATTTCATTTCATTTATAAGATCCTTAAAATCTAATATGGCCATCTAAGCCCTTCCATTATTTGTGCTATGGTTACCATATAATTTACTTCTATTTTATTAACTCCACAGTTTTTTTATTTTTACTTTAAGTAAAAATGATCTTTTAAAAAAATTTGAAAGTTAGAAAGTTTTTTTTTTTCTTGTTAGCACACATGCTTACCATTTCTGACATTCTTCATTTCTTTGTGTAGATCCAAGTTTCCATCTGGTATAATTTCCTTTTGCCTGAATAATTTCCTTTAACAATTCTCTTATTGCAGGTCTGCTGCTGATGAATTCTTTTGGATTTTGTTTTTTATGAAAAGATTTTATTTCGTCTTTGTTTTTTGAAGGATGTTTTCACTAGATATAGAATTTGAGGCTTACACTTTTTTCCAGCCTTTAAAAATATCGTTTGTCTTCTGGTTTGGGTAGTTTCTGACAATAATTCAGCACTAATTCTTATCTTCGTTCTTTTCTTCCAAATGTGCCTTTTCTGTCTGATTTAAAAATTTTCTCTTTATTGCTGGTTTTCGGCAATTTGATCACGATCTTTGGGGTGGTGGTGGCAGCCGGGGGTTGTGTGTGTGCACAGATGTGTATGTCTATATTTATCTTCTTGAAGTTTGTGGAGCTTCTTGACCTAGGTATTTATGGTTTTCAGCAAATTTGGGAAATATTCAGCCATTATTTTCTCAAATATTTTTGTCCCTCTTTTTTTTTTATGACACTGCAGAATCTTAATATTAGAACCTTTTCTGTTGTACCGTAGGTTACCAAGGTGCTTTTTATTTTCTTTTATAGTTAAAAAAAACTCTGCACTCACTAATCTTTACTTCTCAAAATTTCTAATGTGCTATTAATCTCATGTAGTGAGATTGTGTAAGTATATATTGTATGTTTTATCCCTAAAATTTATTTGGTTCTTCTTGAGTCTTTCGTTTCTCTCTTCACTATGTCCTTGTATCAAATACTTGTACATAGATTACTAGTTCCATCATCTCTGCCATTTCTAGCCTTCCTTCCATTGGCTGATTTTTCCTTATGGGTTATATTTTTGTACTCCTTATTATGTCCGGTAGTTTTTGACTGGATGCTGGACATTGTGATGTTACATATTTGAGTGTTTTGATGTTGTCAGGTAGTTAAGTTACTTGTGGATTAGTTTGATATCTTTGAGACCTGTTTTCAAGCTTTGCTAGAGTGAGACCTCATTACCTTCACTCCAGGCATAGCTCAGCCCTACCTCTAACATGTGGCCCCTCTGGCATCTCCCTTGAATGCTCCAGGTGATTGCCAATGACTCTCCAATCTAGTTAGTCTGAGTTCATAATGTATCTCCACCTTCTGTGAGTTCTAGAAATTGTTCCGTTAACAACTCTGCCATTGCTCTTTGCCAAGGTTTGTGGAATTTTCCTTGATGCATGTGCAGCCTATTCTCAGCAAAGACTTACAAAGATCCCTATGTAAATTTCTGGATCTCTATTTCTGCATAGCTCACTTTATTCCATAAACCTGCTTTACAATTTCTAGCTTTCTCAGACTCCCCAAATTCTGATCACTTTCTCAACTCACAAAGGCTGCCAGGCTCTGTTCAGTTTTCATATTTTTTCTCATTGTCTGAAAATTGCCTTTAGGCACAATGCCATGACGATCAGAAGGCTCACCTTATTTGTTTCCCTTCTCTCAAGGATCAGTCCTATGCTGCCTGCTGTCTGAGGTCTGAATACTGTTGTTTCATATGTTTTGTCTAGATTTTTAGATAAAAGAGGCTAAGTCTGGTTTTTATTATTCTATCATGGTTGGAGGTAGAAGTCAGTTTTCAGTTTTTAAGTGTCTTAGTTCATGACATTCTGGGTTTTCTTGACCAATAATGGCCCAAAATGCATAACAGTGGAATCTTTGGTGAAACCATCCCCATGTGATGTCTTTTATTCAGTCTATCTTAATGACTTACAAAATGGCTGGTGAAGCTAGAACTTCACTTGTGGCTGTAAAATACTGTCTTTCCATATGAAACTGACTGGTGTTCCTGAGGAGTTCTACTTCTGTGATCTCTAAACCACTATGCTGTACGCTTCAGATTCTAGATTCTAAGACGAATCCCACCTCTAATTACAAAGCAAATCACCAGGTGCTTTTGGAAAGTATATTTATTTTCCTCAGTCCACATATCTCATCTGGTGTACGAACCTCTGCATCTTCAGATATCACTCCCGGAGCAGATGACTCACAGTTGAAAGCTGGGTTGAGATGTCTCAAGATGCCAACAGAACAAATGCTGGGAAAACTCACGTGGCATTCTACATGTGAAATTCCATGGTTGAAGGATGAAGTGAGCTATTGGTTTCTGGATCTCTTATTGCCAAGAATTGAGCAGGCTGGGCATGATGGCTCATGCCTATAATCCCAGTACTTTGGAAAGTTGAGGCGGGGGATCATTTGTGGTCACGAGTTTGAGACCAGCCTGGGCAACATAGTGAAACCTGCTCATCTGTACTAAAATAAATAAATGAAATTAGCCAGGCATGGTGGTGTGTGTTTGTAGCTCCAGCTACTTGGGAGGATTGCTTGAGCCTAGGAATTCAAGGCTGCAGTGAGCTATGATCATGCTCTGCATTCCAACCTGGACAACAGAGTGAGACTCTCTCTCTAAAAAGAAAATAAACCAAATCCAAGTAGGAGTGGTCCATCACCATTTGAAGTTTCTTGCTAGAAGAAAACCAGATTATTTATTGATCTGAAATGGGGAAGGGGTTAGAACTAAAGACAACCTTAAGGACCCTAAGGCCTTAGTACTTTAAATTTCCTTTTTCAAAAAGTAATGTTTAAGTTTCAAATTGAAGCAAAGACCTGCAAGTGGTAACTAAGACTTCTGTTTTCACCATCAGTCTCTCAGTTTGGCTAGTATAACATGTCTGGGGGCTGTAGGAAGGAAGAATTTAGCAGAAAGAGAACTAGGGTTATATGATCTCACAGGGCTGTGGGCAGCTGTTTTATCATGTGACCTGTGTGGATTTTGACTTGAACACAATTCTACAGATAGATTATTTTGTGGTTGGTACCAGAGTCCTCAAGACATAGCTATTTAAGTAGTCGTAAAAAGATTTTAATTTTTCTGAGCAGTCCATAGAATTGGATCTGATTTTATTTTTCCTTTTTTAGTAAACAAGTCCTTAGACATTAACCCCAGAACAGAATGACATTTAAATGCTAAAAGGTGTGTTATGGACTGTGGCATCCTTGGCTTTCTGAAATAATAGTGACCAAAAGTTTCAGACAATGGAACTGGTAAAAAGAATTAAATAGATCTGTATGTTCTAACAGGGGGAGTGGTCCAGAAAATATACTTAAGTTTAAAAAAAAAGCATTATCTACAATATATGTACAATGATTAGGATAATTCAGTTTTTGTATTACAAAGCTTTGTATATAAGTACAGATGGTGTATCGGTAGAATACATAAAATATAATATATATGTTGGTATATGAATAGGAAAAATCTGGAAAGATACAACAATTAATGAACTATTTGGTGGCTACTTCTGAGGGGTTCACCTTTGCTGGGAGAAAGAACGTTTATCTTTTACTTTATCTACTCCTCTGAAGAAGTAATTTAAAAAGCTGAGATCTATTACACACTTCCTATGTGCCCACACTGTGCTAAGCCCTCTAAATACTTAGCATTGTCTTGGTCCTCATAACCCCTTGGCTGCCCCAGGATTTCTGTTATACATTGGAGGTGCTTACAGGTGGCAGGCTGCCAGGAAAAGAGATCCAGGTACTTGCCTTGAGCTGTGTTTGCATATCAGCCACACCATTGGGGTGAGGGATGGTTTGAAGTTGCCATGCAATCCCCTGCTGCTACCACTGCTCACAGCAGTCCGAAGCAGGAAGTGCTATTGTTATTCCCTATTATATACAAGAGAAGCAACCGAGGCACAGAGAGTTTTGTAATTTGCCCAGTGTCACATAGCTAGTAAATAGATGGGCTCACCTCATTTGTTTCTCTTTTCTCATGGCTCACAGGCTTGTGCTGTCCATTGTCCAATGTCTAAAATTAGTAGTTTCTTGTCTAGATTTTTAGATGTTTTAAGTCTAGTTTTTATTAGCCTATCATGATTTGAGACAGAAATCTTTTTTTTTTTTTTGAGACAGAGTCTCACTCTGTCACCCAGGCTGAAATGCAGTGGCGCCATGTCAGCTCACTGCAACCTCTGCTTCTCAGGTTCAAGCGATTCTCCTTCCTCAGCCTCCTGAGTGCCTACCACAACGCCTGGCTAATTTTTGTATTTTTAATAGAGATTACAGGTGCCTACCACAACGCCTGGCTAATTTTCTTATTTTTAGTAGAGACAGCATTTTGTCATGTTGGTTAGGCTGGTCTTGAACTCCTGATCTCACATGAGAAATCTATTTTGAATCCCTATCCGTTAAGATGCATAATTTAGGCTCCTAATTTTGAATTTGTTACAACAAGACAATGGTAATGTCATAGTTTTTAATAGCCAATAAAATGTGATCTTAATACATTATAGAGACACGGAGTTGAAAAAAACTAAATTAAAAAAACATATTCAGTAGCCACTGAATATATGATCAATGATGAATGTGGATGATAAATGAGTGCAAGCATCTAATGTGTTCGGGGCCTCTGCAACTGATACTAAGTTAGATGTGGCCTTTTATCTGTATGCTTCACCAGAGATTAATTTATGTGGCTGTCTAATTTTACTTTTTATTTTTTAACAGGAGAGATTTACAAATAGTGTTTTGGCATCATGAAGCGCTTAGGTTGTACTTTAATGGCAAGTTACGACCACCCTAGACCAACACCAACTAACTTTCTACCAGCCATCAGTACCATGGCCTCAAGCTACAGGGACCGCTTTCCCCACTCCAATTTGACCCATAGCCTGAGCCTTCCTTGGAGACCCAACACATACTACAAAGTCGCCTCCAGTTTCCCAAGTGTGGCCCCATACTGCACCAGATCACAGAGGGTGTCCGAGAATACCATGCTTCCCTTTGTTTCCAACAGAACCACCTTCTTCACAAAGTACACACCGGATGACTGGTACAGGTCCAATTTAACCAACTATGAAGAGTCCAACACTTCCCGACATAATTCAGAGAAACTAAGAGTGGATATGTCTCTCTTGATTCAAGACAAATATCAACAAACAAGAAAAACCCAGGCAGACACAACCCAAAATCTGGGAGAACGTGTCAATGACATAGGGTTTTGGAAATCTGAAATCATTCATGAGTTGGATGAAATGATTGGAGAAACAAACGCACTTACCGATGTGAAGAAAAGACTGGAGCGGGCTTTGATAGAAACAGAAGCCCCTCTTCAGGTAAGACCTTATGATAGCAGGCACTGCATTTTTATGATGATAACCCACTGGCTGAGTTACTGTGCTTATTTATATATTGAATTATGTTTTACTTCATCTGTAGAAGCAACCCCCATCAATAAATCTATGCCTAGCCTCAGCAATGGCAAAAGCACTGCCTTTTTTTTTTTTAATGCATTATACACTTGAAGAACAACCACATGAAATAATTCTGAATGTGAAGCAAAGAAGGATAATTAAAGAGACACCATTAGGATACACAATGTTTTAAGATAAACATGCCATCTGTATTCCTCCATTCTCACATTGCTATAAAGAAATACCTGAGACTCAGTGATTTATAAAGAAAAGAGGTTTAATTGGCACATGGGTCTACATGCTGTGTAGGAAGCATAGTGGCTTCTGCTTCTGGGGAGCCCTCAGGAAGCTTCCAATCATGGCGGAAGGCAAAGGAGGAGCAGATATCTTAAATGAGGTGTGCAGGGGCAAGAGAGAAGGGGAAAGGTGCCACACACTTTTAAACAACCAGATCTCCAGAGAACTCATTCACTACCCTGAGAACAGCACCAAGACGATGGTGCTAAAGCATTCGTGAAGGATCTACCCCCACGATCCAATCACCCCCCAGCAGGCCCCACCTCCAACATTGGGGATTACAATTTGACTTGAGATTTGTGCAGGGTCCAAACCATATTACCATCTTATCTCTTAAATAGACTGCATCATCACTGCTGTCCCTAAATTAAAATAAACAATATTCAAGACAAAAAACTTAATTTTTTTAGTCTGTGTCTTGAAAGCCTCCTATGTATATGTTATGTTTCCCTTTCAGGGCATAGTGACATCATCAAATGAGACCATCTTAGGGGATGGACTTTGATTAAATAGAAAAATGGAGCTGAGGTTAGGCCAGTTGCCATAGTAATGAAGGGAGGATTTCAGTTGGTTACTGGCCTCTGACTAGGCTTCTGAATGGGCTCCAGTCACCTCTACCTCTCAGGCTATGTGATGAGCCCTCCAACCCCATTCCATCGTCCTCCATGGAAAGAAGACATTCCATGTTTGAAGATGTGCAAATTATAGAAATTATTTTAGAAGTATACATTTTGATGAGCACAGCTAGCACCATTTTTCTTCATGTTTGCATGACTTCTTCCCATGTGATGAGCACTTGCAGTAGGTCTCTACCGTGGCATCGGTAGTAGAAGAGTTTACAGAATCAAGGAGCTGGGAGTCTGGCGGGTGGAGGACTTTCTTGAGGCATCCTGTACATTGTCACTCCCTATTGCAACCCCTCCCCACTACACAGAAACACACACAGAGGCTCACAATTCCCAGAAATCCTGAGAACAGTTGATAGTTCACTAATGATCTTTTTGAATTAATTCATCATAAATTTTAGTTTAGAATTAGAAGGGCTTCTTCACCTTCCCTGAGCCTCAGATTACTCTGAAGTACTGGTTTATCCTACAGTTCATCCCACCCCTGACTGCCTTCAAGAATTAAAAATGTCCTTAAAATGATAGCTATGATAGCAGAGATTCAGTTTCTTCTCTTAGTACCCCTTTCAGTGATGACTATTTTCAGAAAGATGGTGCTAATTTGAATTTTTTCTGCAGTTTTTGTCCAGATGTTCTGTGTTTGAAAATTTGTTGTCAACACAATATTGGAAGGTCCTTTTTAAAATTAGTCTCATGAACAGATAAGCCTCCAAAGAGAAAATACAGGTGATCAACAAATATAAGGAAAAATGTTAAAGCTTAATGATAAAATATAAATTAAATCAATGAAATAACTACCTTTGGCCTATCAAACTTGCAATAATGAAAATCCATAACATTTAGGGCTGGCCTAAGAGCAAGAAAATGGGCACTTTCATATATTACTGGTGGGGCTGTGGATTGATAAAAATTTCCTAGAAAGCAGTTTGGTAATATGTATTAAAATAATCAGAGTTCCCCTCTACCCATTAATTCTTTTTCTGGTAAGTGATACTATTAAACAATTAGAGATTCACTCAAAGATTTTGTTTAATAATAGTATATCTGGATTATCATATACATACCATTGTATTTTATGCTTTAAAAAATTTAATATTTGGGAGTCCTATGTTATGAAATAGTCTTTTAAAAAAACATTTTAACTGCTACATAATGTTTTTTCATACATAATTTATTGTTCGAAATTTAAGCTGTTTTCCATTAGAGCCACTAACATACTTTATCTCAAAGGATATTTCATGACTTGGGTCTACGATTTAATGTCAGTACTAAAAAGCATAATATAAAGTTTTAAGAGATTATAAACTCTGTCTTGTTAAAACAAGCAAAGTAGTAATAGGAGTATGGCTTAATCTTATTTTCTACTTTTCTCTATTTTTTCTCTTTAGTGAATAAAGACATATTATTTTTATAATTAAGAAAACAATAAATGACACTTTATAAATAATCACTGGGACTTTTGGCAACACAAATATTTTGATGTGCTTAAAGATAATAATTCATTTCTTCCTTATTCTCCTCAGTAGAAAATATTTAGAAATATCTTGAAGACTTGTGTCTCATGTTATTGAACTATCTCGCCTGAAGAAACTAATGCCAACTAATACCCTCAAATGCTAATTTGTGGGGATCAAGTAAATGCCATCTGCTTCATCTTGTCAACTTTCCAAATTAGGAATACTTTCAAACTATTTTGAAGAGCTGCCTGTTTACCATTCAACTAGTGGCAGAGATTCATTTAGTCGTTACAGCCTGTTTCAGACTAGATTTTCATAAAAGTGTTGGAAAAGTTGGTACTGGGAGTATCTATTGACTTATTTTTGAAAGAAATTGTTAGAGCTGCTAGTCATGGATTGTCAGTTTTTATTAGTGCTTTCTATTATCTGTGTATATGTAGGTAGCCCGAGAATGTCTATTTCATCGAGAAAAGAGAATGGGAATTGACCTAGTTCACGATGAAGTTGAAACACAACTGCTGACGGTAAATATGGGAGAAATGCGTCAGTAACAGGCAGCTTAGTTGTAAATGTGTATTTAATATGTAGAAATAAAAAAGGATGTTACATAAAATGACTTATAGTAAAGCATTATCATATCAGATGTTGATAGCATTTAGCAAAGATATGTTTTTCTTGGTTATATGTTCATTTAGAATATAAAAAATGCAAACAAGAGTAAATAAAGACAAAAATCACTTGAAGCTTTATTAGACAGAATCACTATTAATTTTGGGGTATTTCAGTCTTTTTATTAATTATGCTTTTTTTCCCCTACAATTCTGTTGCATCTTTTTATTAATCGTTCTTAGATAGGTACCACCTAACTCACATAATGATGCTCAGATATGTCTTCAAGATTAGATTCATTGTATTTATAAATTTGAATAGTGTATACTCATTTAAAATTATATTGGGGTAATTTTTTCCATATCATTAGATATTCTTTTAAGACATGATTTTTAATGGTTATGCAGTGTTCTACAATGTAAAGGTGCTATCTATTTTTTTTAATCAATCCTCTCTTATATAATTAGGTGTTTCCCTATCACACTCCTTTGGTTTCCTATTTTAGTAGTACTGAAGCATACAAAAATGCTATTATTGATAACTGTAGGTACTTCTGATTATTTCCTTAGAATATATTTTGGAAAGTGTAATTGATGTGACAAAGGTTCTATGCATTTGAAAGCTTTTGATATATAGCCAAATTGCCATCCAGAAACTTACAGTCGCATCTGCACTACTCTGCTGATTCTCCCACTAATCTCTTTTCCACCTTCCACCAATTAAATTTGGTTTAGTTCTAATTTCTCTGATCTTTACTTCTTCAACTTGTTACCACAGATCTCTTTCATTTTTTAACATTTCAGGTATCATGTACCTGGAGCCCTCCCCAATCTCTTTTTTCAGCCCAGACACTTTATTAAGCATGAGTTCTGCAGTCCTAAGTACTTGCCAAACATTTTTTAGTTTGGTAACTTTTTTTTTTCTGGTTCACATTCATAAAGCCTGCTTAGCCTTGTGCCTATCCCTTCCTCTTGATGATACCAGTGTTCCCTTATCTCCATGGCTTGCTGCCCACTGTCTCCTCAACTCCTTTAATCAATTTCCAGCTCTTTTAAAAAATATCTGGTTAATAAGAAATTCCCAAGCATCTTTCCTTCCTCAGGTTTCCCTTGGATCTATATGATATAATCTCACCAGTTTCTTCCCTCTGGTATGAACTCTTCCTTGACTCCCTAATTTCTGCAGGAGAAAATACACTAAGGCCTCTCTTGTCTGACTCCCTCCTAATTTCTCAGCTTCATTTCCCTCTCTGAATCATAGAATTTCTCCTGCAGTGAATCCATCTTCTCTGTCCCTGAACAAGTTTTGCAGAGTCCCACCTGTGTGCCTTTGTTTAGTTGGTCCTTGGTGAGAATTGAGTCCTGGTAGGAAAGTAAGTATAAGGTGGCAGCCCAGTCCTCAGAGTAATTTTATCTCACATGGCATCAATGCTCTGCTTTAACATCACTTAAATTTTCTTTGAGACCCATGACACTAAAGATGACAAGCAGACTTTTTCCTTTGCTCTTTTCTTTTCTCTACTCTCTGGTTCTCTGAGAGAACTCTGAGTTGAAATAATATACTCAGGAAGCTTTGGCTACCACAGAAAGGTTTTGCAATCTACTGTAAAAGTCACTGTCCCTGTTGCTGCTGAGGAGTGGTTAGAAATAGAACATTCTGAATGAAATAGTTTTGCAGTGATGGGTCTCTGCTCTTCCATTTCTTCTTTCCCAGCCTTTGATGAATCTCTCAGGTCTTAAAATAATCTGTCTCTCCTTTGTCATCCTAACTGGATAGGAATTTACCATCATCTCTCTCTTGGCCTTTTGTTCTCACTAATCCTGAGATGTTCTGTATGAAATAAATTACAAGGCAGTTCTAACACCTTAACTTCATCAGCTTGCCCATAAACACATTATTATATTTGCAACAGGTTTTTTTTTGGTACTTGGCTACATTTAGTGTTTCCATTACTTTAGTAGTGGCTCTCAAACCTGGCTACACATTAGAATCACCTGGCAAAGGTTTTAAAAATATCAGTGGCTGGGTCCCACACCCAGAGATGTGGATTCAAATCTGCAGTGGGGACAAGGCATTGATCTTTTAAAACTATCCCCCAGGTGATCTTAATGAATAGGCAGAGTTAAGAACAAGCGCCTCAGAAATTCAAAATATTGCTGAAAGAAATTAAAGATGATCTAAATAAATGGACATACCATGTTGATGGATGGGAAGACTTAATTGTAGTAAGACAGCAATATTTCTCAACTTGATTCATAGACTCAACACAATTCCTATCAAAATCCCAGCTGACTTCTTTGTATGATTGGTGAACTGATCCTAAAATTCATATAGAAATTCAAGGGATAGTGAATAGCCAGAATAATATTGCAAAATAAGAAAATCAGAAGACTGACACCTCCTGATTTCAACACTTACAATAAAGCTACAATATGTAAGATAGTGCAGTACTTGAATAACAATAGACATAATTTGAGAGTTGAGAAATAACTCTCACCTTTACCATCTGTTGATCTTTGACAATGGTGCCAAGGCAATGCAACGGGAAGAGTGTCTTCAACAAATGGTGTTTGGACAATTGGATATCCACATGCAAAAGAATGAAGTTGGATTCCTATGTCACAACATACAAAAAGGTTAAGTCAAAAGGGATCAAAGAACTATACATAAGAGCTAAAACTGTAAGACTCTTAGAAAAGAACATAGGCATGAATATTCATGATGTTGGAATAGGCAACAGTTTCTTAGATGTGATACTGAAAGTACAAACAACAGAAGGAAAAGCAGATCAACTGGACTTCATCAAAATTAAAAAGATGATATTTTGAAGAACCTAATTAAAAATGGGCAGAGGATCTCACAATGAAATATGACTTTATACCCACTAGGATGGCTGTAATAAAAAATACAGAAAATAACAAGGTGGCTGGAATGTGGAGGAATCAGAACCCTCATACATTGCTGGTGGGAACGTAAAATGATGCAGATCCTTTGGGAAATGGTTAAGTATGAGTGACCCTGTGTGATCCATATGATCCAGTAGTTCTACTCCTAAGTGCCTGCCCAAGAGAAAAGAAAACATATGCCCAAACAAAAATTTGTGCATGGATATTTATAACAACATTACTCATAAAAGAAAAAAAGTAGAAACAACTGTCTATCAACTGATGAATGGATAAGTAAAATGTAGGATAGCTGTCCAAATGTTAGTCTGCCAAAAAAAGGCAAAAGTGCTGATCCACGAATATTGAAAACATTATGCTACATGACAGAAGCCAGTCACAAGGACCACATACTGTAATTCCATTTATGTGAAATTTCCAGAATAGAGAAATCTATAGAGACTATAAGTAGATTTGTGGTTGCTTATGAAAGGAGGCTTGGGGGATTGGAAATTGTGGGTGACAGCTGATGGGCACATGATTTCTTTGGAAGGTAATGGAAATGTTCAAAATTTGGTTCTGGTGATGATTATGCAACTCTGTGAACATATTAAAAACCATCAAACTGTATACTTTAAACAAGTAAATTACATGGTATATGAATTATATCTCAACAAAGCCGTTTCTTAAAAACAAGAACCACTGCATTAGAGGTTTCTAGTGTCTAGGTCAGCAGCAGGGTAGACTTTATCTAAAAAAACTGACAGGGGTGGCTTTATCTTAAAACTGAATGTGCAATTAGAGTAATGGCTCATGAACTGAGTAGGATGCTTTAGTCATTGCCAATTAATTCAAGTAGTGAATGTATTCTGTAGCTTACTCAAGGTAGTGATATTAGCATGTGTTTTGTTTTTTACCAAAATAGGTCTTAATTTTGAGAATAATTAAACGTGTATTAGCAAAGGAAAGAAGTACCCTTAGAAGGCCTGCTTTTGAAAAACATCGATGCAATGAAATATTTTCTTATGAATTCTATTGAATTCTGTTGACTATTACATTCAACCAGTGATAGTGGATAAATTCTTACAGAACAGCTTCCGTTGGGGAATCAATCATAGTACTATCTTCTTAGCACTCCCAGACCATGCTGACTCCTTGGACTTCGGAGCCAGATGAACCTGCAAAGTCATCTCCCCTGCAGCCTTCCCTGGCCTGGCTCTGAGCTGGGGGCTGAGACAGCTGCTCAGAACTCAGGTTGAAGCTCTGGGCCTGGCCCCAGCTGGCTGGTTTCCTTCCCACAAGAAGCTTTTCCTTCCTGCGTGTTGCAGAAGCAGAGAGCAAAAATACTCTGGCCTCAGAGGTTTGTTGAGAATGCAAACGATGAGTTCCAGAGATGTCAGATCTGCTGCTGGAGAGACGTTTGAGCATTTCAGCCTAGTCTAGCCCTATGGGGTTCTCCTCTAAGGCAGGATTGAATAGAAACCCTGCTATCAGCAGGGAAAGAGGGTCTGGGTGACTCTGACCCCCAGCAGTGAGAATTACCCTCCTTACCTAGGTTTCTGCCTCTAAGCAGGTTGTGGGACCAGAAGCTTCTCACCAGCAGCCATGCCAGAAAAGGTAGCTGATGGGTCATCTTGGCCAAACTCAGGAACAAATGCTGAGAATGCACATCTCTAATGAAAGGAAATACCTCTGTTCTCTAAACTCAAGGATAAGTGAGAAGACGAGAATATTTGGTGAATCTATCATTATAAAGCGTTGTATATGGAAATGGAGTGTCTGCACCTATAGGTGGTATTCACTCATTAGCTAGATCCAATTCAGGTTTGCAACTTGATTTTGAAAAGTTGATTTCAGTAGCCTGTTCACCTGTTAGACTGGCAGTTTACCCACTTTCCCAAAACTTAAAAGGACTCAGTTAACACAGGTAAATAGAACCACATATAAAGGCCCAACCTGTGGGAGCAGGGTCTGAGTTTAACAAGAACATCCGAGTCATAATTTTATATCTACAATTCAGGCCACAGCCCAGGGTCAGCACTCATCCACATTTGTGGCTGAAACTTGACGTTCCTGTGATGTGGTGCATATTCCTCAGCTGAAACTACAGCAGAGCCCACGTCTTACATGAGGATTCAGTTCTAAAGTCATGAAAATCACCCATATTACAACACTACGAGACCTAACACTTACTGAGCACTTAGCATCTGCTCGGCACATAATCATCTACCCAACAGCCTGGAAAGACAGCTATTACTACCATTACTTGATAACTTGCATCTGGTCAGTTTTAGCAAGTAGCAAAGACATTTGAACCAGGGCTGTCAGGTGCTGAAGCATATGTCTTCTGTTAAGATTTTAATTTTGTAAAAAATGTGTAGATATTAATGGGGTACAAGTGCAATTTTGCTTCATTGATATATTGCACTGTGGTGAAATCAGGACCCTCCCAGGATCTATCACTGGAGCAATGCACATTGTAACCACCAAGCAATCTCCCAACATCCCACCTTCCTCTCTCCCCTCCTTTGAGTCCCACTGTTCATCATTCCACACTCTTAAGGCATATGTTTTCAACACTGTTCTAGCCAAGACCTGGGAATGTGCACAAGAAGGGATTTTCACTTGAGGTGATGCGAAGTAAAAGACTGCGAAGTCTCTATTCTGCTTCCCCAACCCCCCTCATCCCAAGAGGTGAACTGTAATGACAGATGCTTCACAAAGGTTTTACCCACTCAAGTAACAGGATTCATTCAAGGTTCTTCAAGCAACTGGACATGATTCCATGTTTTGTTTTCATCTGAAGCCCCACAAATGAAACTGCACTTTAATCATTTTGGCCATTGCAATCTGAGAATCTCAATGAAGTCACTGTGACCTTGTGACTCATGGGGTCTGTTATTTCTCCCCAAGTCCAGGATCTGGAAATGTTGGACCCACTTTCCATGCCCCTGAATGTGCAGTTCACTTACTTAGGTGTGAGGCAGCAGCCAGAGATCTAGTTAAATTAAGGCTCTTCCTACACTTCTGCTTTCTGTATGTGTCCACCACCTTCTTGCAAACTTTCTTCTCATGGGCAGGTGAGGGAATGCTTTTTCCTGCCTGTGCTGTACTGTGGTATTTCAAGGCCACCTCTGTGTATGGGTATAGATGTTTGGATAAGTTAGCACTGGGGACAGTGCCAGAGGCCTTTGGCTATGGGCTTTTTGTATTCCCATGAACCCTTCTGTCCCCAACCATCTGACATTCATCATATGACATTTAAATTCACACATAAAAGTGATTGTTGTAGGATTTTTTTACAGCAAGAGTCTCATTAAATGCATTTTTTTCCCACTAAAAGTCCCAAGAATTTCCACTCTGCTTTGTGTACACAAAGGCTAAAAACACAATTTGGGGTTTTAAATGGTATTTTCTAAGCAGGACTCTGTGCATCTTTTGATAAAATTTCATCAAAATACACACAGGCACACATACACACAAGGCATTAAGAAAGATAAAAACTGAATGCAAACAAACTAAGACTGATGCACAGCCTACTGTGAGGCTGGGAAATCTTGCCTGCTTGTCAAGGCAGGGAGAATGTTGGTGTCAATGTGTGAAGGGAATTTAGCTCTTCCTTTATTCCATTAATTCAGATACCAAACAACCAGACAGTAGGGTGATCACTCTAGACATATTTAATATTTTTATGTTAAACAATTAATAAAAGGAGAAGGCTATATAGGTGAATAATACTTCATATTGGAATGAAGAAGGCCTTTATTATCTAAATAACCAAGGCAGAAACCAAAAGGAGGAATATTTGATAGATTTGACATTGTAGAAATCAGAAACATCTATATCAAAAGCACCATGCACATTTATAAAAGCAAAGGCAAACTTTTATGATATAGGTGTTTTTGCTAAAAAAATTGTGACATATGTGATGGAAAAAGATTGGATTTTAAGCATGTTTACAACCCTCAGAAATGAATATGAAAAAATAAACGACAGAAAAAGTGGATAAGCATGTGAACAGGTAGTTTGCACAAGTTAAAAAAGCCATACAATGAACAAATGAATACTCATCAGCTTGCAAATTTAGACAGGTTTGCTGGCTTTGGTGGAGTGATGGGGTTGTGGTTCCATCACATTAGTGAAGATGGAAAGGAGTGACAATGGCCACTTGCTGGGGAAGGAAGAAAACACATGTTCACTTATTATTGTAAATGGGTACCACTTTTCTGAAGGGCAATTTGGCCATATTTGTCAAAACCTTGGGAAAAGGCATACTCTTCAGTGGTGTCTAAATATCAATCAAGGTCATTCATCACAGTATTTTTTTAATGTCATGGGAAAATGTTCACGTTTAAAATGTCCCAAAGCAGTATGCATAGTATGACAACTTTTTGGCTGAGAAAATGATGACAGTAACGATGTGTCCTTTTTAAATATCTTGGTGCTATTTTGAGTTCCCGCATTTTCTAATGTGCATAGAAATTTCAAAGGGAAACAAATGTTGATTTAACAATCTCTGACATATGTTATGGGCTAGTGGATACATCCTAGCAGCATCAAAAGGCAACGTGTGTGGTCCAGGAGAGAGGCCTGGCTAGCACAGGTGTTTGTCCAAGGACAGGCGCTGGGCTGCAGTATACACGCAGGACGGGAGGGCGACCTCCCAGGGTGGAAGTCAGCCTCCAAGTTTGGACCCAAGCACTGCCT
Source organism: Plecturocebus donacophilus (assembly GCA_004027715.1). Classification (NCBI taxonomy): domain Eukaryota; kingdom Metazoa; phylum Chordata; class Mammalia; order Primates; family Pitheciidae; genus Plecturocebus; species Plecturocebus donacophilus. The sequence goes on along the minus strand of PVKP010006654.1, from coordinate 39,271 downwards.
TCTGGAGGATTCATGCGCTGCCAGAGAGAAGCTCTTTTTGGTTGTGCTTTTTCCCTCCCTGACTTACTTTGTTTCGGATGAATCGCTATTATAGAAGCAGCTGCACATTTAAATTTGATCTTGCATATTACCAGAGGTTTGGTCTTTTTTTTTTCTGTTTTAATTAAGGACAGAAATAAAAAGAGAAAAATCCTAAAATTTTAACCATGTTCCCACTTGTTCCATAATATAATTTCCGCATAGACCTATACAGGCTGCATCTCAGTCTGACATTTAGATTGCAGTGTCATGGAGCATGTAGAGAAATAAGTGGATGCAAAATTGTTTTCTTGTTTAACTTCACAGTATTTTAAGAAATAAATTTTTCTTCATTGTTGATTTATTACGTTGCTGACTTTGAGTGTTATGTTCAATAATGAAAGCATTAATGTGTTTTTTTTTCCAATTCAGTAGGAAGTTGATACTATTCTGTGTTGTCAAGAAAGAATGAAGCTACATTTGGATAAGGCTATTGCCCAACTTGCGTAAGAGTTTTATGTCTCTCTACAATTCAAAAATCTATCAATGAGCTATACTTTCATGCCTTTCATTCAGATTTTTCTTAGCTTCTTATAAGGACACACATACACACACACACACACACACACTCATACGGAGGCATATTCATGTATTTTTATTCAAAGGTTAAGATGATTACTTGATACTCCTGCTCCTCTGATGTGATTCTTACACGTTGTGTGCCTGTATCAAAACATTACATGTACCCCATAAATGTATATACCACCATGTACCCATAACCATTTATTAAAATTAAAAAAAAAAGACACTTTGGGAGGTTAAGGCAGGAGGATTGCTTGAGCCCAGGAGTTCAAGGCCAGCCTGGGCAATATACCGAGACCTCATCTGTACAATTAAAAAATAAAAATTAGCCAGGCATGGTGGCTGGTGCCTGTGGTCCTAGCTACTTGGGAGGTTGAGGTGGAAGGATTGCTTAAGCCCAAGAGTTTGAGGCTACAGTGATGAGCTATGATTGTGCTACTGCACTCCAGCCTTGGCAACAGAGAGAGACTCTGTCTCAAAAACAATTTTTTTAAAAGATAAGTACATGGAGTACTTGCTTTACATTTTTATTTAAATAAATAATTCTGAGATGCTGTGGGAAAGATTTCTGCCCTCACTTAGGCATAATTAAGATTTCTTTTAACTTAAAAGACTTGCAATTTTTGGGGGTAAGAGATTGGCTTATAGTTGTTCAGACCTAACATTTGAAAAAGTAATGAGTGTTGGTTCACTTGAATGTTTATTTTCCATACCTCTTTCAAGACCCAGCCTCTGCGATGATTACACCCTTGCAATGCTCACTGCATCCCACAGAATTGTAATTGTGTACCCTTCCTCTTTCTCGCCAGAATGCACATTCCTCCAGGGCATGGGCTCTCTTTTCTTGGCAATAGTTGGTACTTCATATTTATGGTTGAGGGTGGGATGAGGAATGAGGAGGGGGAAGAATAATCATCAAAAGAAAGTCTTAAGCAATGATCATAGCTGTCAGCATAGGGAAGGTATTGGTTGAGCCTGTTGGCTAACATTAAGTAGAAACATCAGCATTCATTTGCTTATGGCCATAGAAGGAAGTCGTGTTGAATATGCCACCCAATAGGAGAAGTGGCTATGTGTGTTATAAAAGGGTCCATGCTGCTCATTGAATTTGCTCACCCTGTGCATTAGGCTCAACACCACAAAGGCTGGCGAGGTTCATATGCTGAGATTCTCTCGAGCTGTGACTGGAAGAGTTTTTAAATTTGGAAACTGACGAGAATAAGAGTAGCAAAAGAGTAGTTGAGGATGACTGTATGTGGTTTCTGCTCCCTAGGAATTTTAGAAACATGGTTTAGTGTGGTTCAAAGCATTGGTTCTGGTTCCTAATCCGTGTTTTATTTCGTAGTCTAAAATTCACTGTCCATCTTTTGTGTTCTTGACTGTTCTTGGCCTAGATTGTTCTACCCTGGAACAGCCTCATCTCATATAAATCCCCGTTACAAATTGCCTCAATACTGCCTGTATTGCAGACCTTTGCAGAAAGTTCTGTGTGTGTGTACCTGTTTGGAATGTTTGTTATTAATCTTTTAAGGAGCTTGGTTTTCCTTTAATACACAGTGGGCAAAATGCCTACGTCCCTTCCTGGGATGGCTTCTTCAGGATTTGTGGGGGGCCACTGTACTCTGTCCAGGGCAGGTGACTGGAAGAGAGTTTTATCAACTATACTTGTTTCAGAAGGAACAATGAAACCCTCAGCTTGGATCTCAACTGAAAATAGAATCTCATTAGGCACTAACAGGGCAGCCAAGGTTCTTCCCACCTTGGGCTGAAGGACGTGTTGATGGGCTGCCATCTCAAACACCTACCCAAGCAGACTCTGAGGCCAAGTCAGAGGGGGGTCCGGGCAGCCCCTCCTCGAACAGAGTCTCAGCTCAAGACAGGAAGCTTGTGGGACATCTTGGTCCCATACCACAAAGGGGAAAGGCCTTCTAGTCCTAGAATTTCAACGTAATCACCTAAGGCAAGAGCCTCAGCACAGAAGTGGCAAGGGAAGGGAGCTTTTTCATTTCTCATCCTTTGCATATGTACTGTCTTAGAATATCACAAAGTGCAGATCACTTGCATGCTACTACTTTCATTTACACTTTATAGGTAAGAAAAACAGCTCTGAGAGGTCAAGTGATTTGCTTCAAAGCACAGGCTAAGTTGAAGGGAAGCTGCTAGAATTAACTCATTCCATTCAATGCAACCTTTATTGAGTGAATAGCTTTGCTCTACCAAAACTGTTTTTAAGTGCTGAGAATATAGAAATTCCCAAGCTCATTCAGCTCTCCTACTTTTTCAAATACTATGTATCTGCCAGTGGCTCCCCACTTTTTATCTCTAGCCTAGATGTCTCTTTCCAATTCCGGCAACCTCCTTCATGTCTCCATCCTTGTAGACGTTCAGTGAGCACTCAAGTTTACTATGTCAACTGGACTTCCATCTTCTCCGCTAGCTTCTCCCTCCACAGCCTCCCCACATTAGTTGATGGAATTCCATTATTCCAGTGACTCAAGCTCTTTTTTTTCTCACTGATGTTCGATCTCATAGGAGATTCTCTTGATTCTATTTTCAAACCATATCCAGAATCCGAATACTTCCTGCCGCCTTCACTTGAACTGCCTTGGTACAAGCCACCTTCATCTCTCACCTGAGTAACCACAGTGGTCTCCCAGTGGGTCTTCCTGCCCCCTGCAGTCTGTTCTCAGCCCCGCACCAGAATGATCCTTTTAAATTGTAAGTCAGTGGCCTCCAATTTTCCTCTAACGAATTCCTGACTCCTTCACATGTTCATCAGGGCTCTGCATGATCTGATCCCCCCCCCCTTTTTGTTTATGTCTTTGCTTAATGTCACTTGGTGAGACCTGTTCTGGCCATCCTATTTAAAATCATAAGCACAGTCCCGTTCTCCCTTTTCCTGCTTTGTTTTTAGCATTGTTCTTCTAACCACACAAATTGCCGATTGCTTGAATGTGTTGTCTGTCTTCTCCCGGAAGCACGTTGGTTCCTTAGAGAAGAAATGTTGGTATTATCCATTGATGTATGCCAGGCTTGCAGAATGGTGCCTGCCATGTGGGAGGCCTTCAGTAATTACTTGTGGAATGCACTATTCCGTGTAGCTCACCTGTCACCCATGCCTGCCCCCAGGGCCTGTCTTTGGTAGTGAGCTGTGGGTCCTCTCTCTGCCTGGCACTACAGGCAAGACCATGCATCTCGGAGCTCACCAAGGCCTCTTCCTTCCAGCGGGGTGGCTGCTGACTGTGTTAGCCGGAGTGGACCATCACTTCCTGATCTCTGTTGAAGCCTTCTTTCACTCCTGCCCTGGAGGTTAATTTTGACCCTTGGTTTTTATCTCCTGGCAAACTTCTTAGCCCCAGCATGACCGCAAACTGAGGTCGCCAATGGATGGCAGGGGGCTCAGCTGTAAAGGCCTCATGATTTCTTGGGAATTTACATTAAAATAATGGAGGAAAAGAGAGCTGGGATGTAGAAGAGGAAAAGGAAAAGGAAGGACTGGAAGGCCCAGATGTGGACAGATTACTTTGAACCCGTGTCCCGTCTGGAAGGGTTTGTGTGTGTTAGGAAGATGGGCCCTAGCTGGGGCTGCAGATTTGGGACCCCTGTTTATCTTCGCCTGCTCTCCCCACTTCCATCCCACCCTATGAAAGGAGAAGTGTAGACAGGACAGGAGTTACAGGAGACACAGATGTAAGGGCATCTCCAGAGAGTGCTCGTTTTGACTGAGAAATTGAACACTGTGTGAAGGGGGAGAGATGGCTAGAGGAACAGTGAGAGAGGTCTCAACACGGAGGGGCGCTCATGTGTCCTTGCAGGACATTGTCACCTGAGCGTGAAGCTCCACTTCCTGACTCTGTGTTACAGAGCCAACAGAGCGTCGCAGCACGAGCTGGAGAAGGACCTGAGTGACAAGCAGATGGCTTATCGGATCGACGACAAGTGCCACCACCTGCGCAACACGTCAGACGGTGTCAGCTACTTCCGCGGAGTGGAGAGGGTCGATGCAACGTAAGTCAGGCACATGCCACTGCTGTGATTTCGACGTCATTTAAATCTTTCCCCTTTCAAAAGGGGACAGCTTACCGGTTAAAACGGAACGCATGGTAAGATGTCTGAAGGTGAGAGGCACATCCAGCTTTGGACAAGTCTTCAGTAAGCAAGCGTATTCTGTGGTCAGGCCTTGATCATTGCATCCTGAATTCTTTCGTAAAGAAATATTTATTGTTTATATTTTCTAACTATGAAAATAATCCTACTTGATGCAGAAGTCCTACAAAAACACAGACAAGCCACACCTTGCCATTGCATAGCATGCCCTGGATGCTGTGGGATACAGGCTGAAAACAGCTTGATGCCTTTCCTACCACAGCTTGTTCAACTTACCCCATCCGTGGTTTCTTTGCCAGGCCCCTGGATGCAATTTTGGGCAGGGTCCATGGTCTCTCCCAGCCACTCCCTTAAAAAAGTTAACTTGATTGAGGTGAAATTCACATACAATACAATGCACCCAGTTGAAATGTACATTTCTATGGGTTTTGACAAATTTGTATGCCTATATGACCACAGCCACAGTCAAGATAGAGAATATTTTCATCACCTCAAAAAGTCCACTGTGCTTCTTCCCACATTCATGTCTCCTCCCACTTCTAAAGTGACCTCCAAGTGGATTCCTTCCTGCAGGGCGGCTTACCCTCAAAGCAGCCCTTCTCTTCGCCCCTCTGTGAGAAGCACAGTGCCAGTTACTCACCTGGACCTTTAAATTCTTGAGGTGTGAGTCAGACCCACACCTCAAGTGTGAGGTATGTGATGTCCTAAATGCCCCTTACTCGGATGAAATGAGTAGGAAGCATCTTCTTTTCTTCCTTGGAGGATGGGCGGTGGGCTGGGATGGAACCATATATTCTGACCACTAAGCCATTTAAAAGGCCTCCTGTTTCCAGCATGAATTCTTAACTGTCTCCTATAGAATATCAGGGCACAGAGCATCTGTGATGACACTTTGATCATCAGGGCCTGAGTTAAAACCTCTAGTCAATAGCAAGAGTCTTATTTAGTATCTTATTCCAATGAGCAAATGAATTTCATCCATAAGTCTACCACCCAGGGACACTCAATGTTAACAGTTTAGGGCCAGTCATGGTGGTTCACGCCTGTAATCCCAGCACTTTGGGAGGCTGAGGCAGGTGGATCTCTTGAGGTCAGGAGTTCAAGACAAGTCTGGCCAACATGGTGAAGCCCTGTCTCTACTAAAAATAAAAAAGTTAGCTGGGTGTGGTGGTGCGTGTTAGTAATCCTAGCTACTAGGGAGGCTGAGGCAGGAGAATCACTTGAACCCAGCAGGCAGAGGTTGCAGGGGGCTGAGGTCGCACCATTGTACTCCAGCCTGGGAGACAGAGTGAGACTCTGTCTCAAAATAAATAAATAAATAAATAAATGTTCACGGTTTGCCTTTAGTCCTTCCAATATTCTTTCACACATAGATAGGGATTTGTATTTTTATGTAATGATATTACACACTTGCTGTTTATATAGCCTGTCTGATTTTTCAATAACATTGTTTGTAAAATAAATATTCTACTTGAACACAAATTTGGATGATATATGAATTACTTTTCTGAATGTACCATAATCAACCTTTTTGTTTTAAACATGTAGGTTGTTTCTAATTTTTCAGGGATTAGCATAAATATTGCTGAAATGAATATCCTCACACATAAATCTTTGGGTATATTGTTTCCTTAGAATACATTTCTAGAAGTGGAGTTTCTGGAAACATTTGAATGAAAGGTTCTTCTTGCTTTTTTACCCTCCAGGAAGGTTGTACCAATTCACCATTCTCATCTGTAAGATACGAGAGAAACTTTTTCTAAATATACTCACCAGCACTGCAAATTATCATTTTCTCTACTCTTGCTAATATTTTCTTATTATGCTGTTTTCTTTAATGCTTCTTTGATTACCCTTGAGGTTGAATATTCTGTCATACGCTTATTGATTGACATGATATGTGACACATTTATAATGAACCTACACATTCTCATCACTCATTAATCCTTCTGCCCCCCAAAACTGGCAGAAGAACTAGCTTATGCTTTAGATTTATAGAAAACTGATTAGCAGTAAAATAAGGAATAATTAAGAAAAGTTTAAAACAAGCTTCACTCTGATACTTACATTTATATAGTGAAGCTAGGATCAGTGACCTGGGGGTTTGTCTGTCATAGGATAAATGGTTGCCTAGCGATCCTGTAGGCTGATTGATCACTCTCATCATTGTCTGGTTCTGCTTTTCTTTTTCAGTGTCTCAGTGCCCGAGTCCTGGGCCAAATTTACAGATGACAATATTCTCCGCTCCCAGAGTGAACGGGCAGCTTCCGCTAAGCTAAGAGATGACATTGAAAACCTCTTGGTTGTGACTGCCAATGAGATGTGGAATCAGTTCAATAAAGTGAACTTGTGTTTCACCAATCGCATTGCTGAGACTGCAGATGCTAAGAATAAGATTCGGATGCACTTAGCAAAGGTAAATCAACCACCGGTGGTACCCCGTAGCTGACCTGGACTGAGTGGTGTGCTCTGGGGCCACAAATCTCTCACCACTCCCAGAAAGGCACCATAGGCACATGACCGCCTGGCCACACAGAGCAAGAAAAATTTAAAACAGCACAAAGTGTGCCATTTATTTCAGCCAGGTAGCCAGGTGTCAAAATGAAATTGGAATCCACTGGTATTTGGAACACAAAGAAGGCACTATGCAATGAAAGGTTCTTAGTCTTTAATAGAAACAAAAATATTATTATTAAAGTTTAATGAATCACTGTATATAGCTAGGAAGTGAATTTATTATTAGAACATATGGTAGAAATGTTTTCTGTTAAATTATTTCAGACCCCTTTTCTGGACTACAAAACCAAATACAGGAAACTGTTAGGTAGTTCAAAGTGTTTCTGATATTCAAAAATTTTAAGTGCTCTAAGCATAAGAGTTTCACAATGACTATAAAATGAAGGAGTCCAGCAGAAGTTGTATGTTTCAAGATGAACAAGGAGCTCTTCCTTTCCTTAATATCAGTGAGCTCTTACGGTTTCTGTGGATTACGCTGCATATAGTTTGTTGTAGTTTTTTTAATCGACAAAAAATGATTGTACATATTCATGGGTGGACAGTGATATTTTGCTACATTTAATGTATAGTGATCAGGTCAGGGTAATGAGTGAGCTGATCATTTCTTTGGGTTGGAAACTTTCAATATCCTCCCTCTAGCTATTTGACACTATATCATGTATTGTCATTACCTATTGTAAAAAAAATATGGAATGCTTCATGAATTTGCGTGTCATCCTTGCTCAGGACCCACGCCAACCTTCTATGCATCGTGCAAATTTTAGTATATGTTCTGCTGAAGCGAGCAATGTTGTTTCTTATTTTTAAGAAACTTGCATCATAAGCCATGTTGCCTTCAACGGTTTTACCTGGTTGAGGGTACCACATTTTCTCAGGCTGCAGTGGTTTACCTTTCCTTCTCATGGTGCCTGCTTCACACAACAAATATTAGTTGAGCCAGACAGTGTGTTTCATGCTGTGAAGGGCAGAGAGAAGCATCAGTTGTAGGTTTTGTTCTTAGGAAGTTTACATTGTGGAGAACAAATGCTTGCATAGGGAAAGCTCATGAGCAATTAATACAAATGGAATATTGCAAATCGTGATTAACAAATAACAAATACAGAAAGTGTTTTAGGGGTTTGGAGGGAGAAGTGAACATTCCAGGTGGGGCTACATCTTGAAGAAAGCCTTGGAGGCAGCAAATCAGAGGTTGAGTTGAGGTCTGTAAAGAGACTGGTGTGTGGCTGGTGTAGATAGTTTGTGTCCTGGGAGAGGAATGTGGAAAAGTAGATTGAATGCAGGTTGCAGAAGATGTTGATGAGAAGGTTAATGGAATCAGACACTATTAATTATAAGAAGACATTCTAAAGGCCTTTTAGAAGGCCACTGTGACAGAGTTCCTTCTTCAATAAATTTTTATTTACCGATATGTCAGTTTGCTAGGGATGCCCTAACTCAAAGTACCGCAGACTGTGTGGCTTAAACAGTAGAAATTAATTTTCTCACTGGAGAGAGAGACAATTAATTAATGGAGGTTGGAAGTCTGAGATCCAGGTGCCAGCAGGGTTAGTTTTCTCTGAGACCTCTCTCCTCAGCTTGTAGATGGCCCCCTTCTCCCTATGTCTTCACCTCATCTTCCCTCTGTATGTGTCTGTGTCCAAATTTCCTCTGCTTATAAAGACACCGAAGTTATACTGGATTAGGGCCACCCTAAAGACCTCATTTAACTTGATCACTCCCACAGAGACACTATCTTCAAATGTGGCTACCTTCCGAGGCACTGGGGATTAGTACTTCAACATGGGAATTTTGGCGGAAGAGGCACAATTCAGCCCTAACAGGTACACTCAAACTACTGTGCCAGGCACTCAGGGGTGTTCCTCCATGGATGCCACACTGACGCTGCCTTCTCATTGTCTTAGAGACAAGACATGCACATAGAAAACTGGAAGTTGCATCATAAAGGTGCAGAAAGAACTCCTCAGAAACAGATGAAACGTGAACACAGTTTACAAGAAGGAGCAGTTGTTTCCACTGGCAAGAGATAGAGATGGTTTCATGGAGCACACAGTATCTGAAGAAGGCCTTAGTGATAGAAACAGTGAAATGCTTTTTACCTTGGGAGAGAGGTCAAAGCTCAAGTGACAGACTGAAGAGTGCCTGGATTACACAAGTGCTAAATCTGTGATTGCATGAGGTCTCTGTAGAGTCGAAGGGATATTGCAGACACACCACCCAAGGCCAAAGCCTTGCACTGGAAGCGAATGAGGAGTGATTAGAAAGGAGGGAGTTGGAACAATACTTGGCCATAGAAAACCAGGTGAGGGTCTCAAGGAGAGGGAGGTGTCAGAGAGGCCTCAACGTCGGCTTTGAAACTGAAGTTTCATGAGCACAGCTAGGGTCAGAGACAGGATCCAGGGGCCGCTGGGAGACTGGGTGGGTGGGAAGTAAAGGAAGTGGGCACAGCCATGGTTGAATACATTTGGCAGAGGACTCCATTGGGGCTGGATGGGAGAGTGGTGATAAAAACATGGAGTTTCAAAAAAAAATTGGTGATACTTGGGTGTGTCTCCAGGCCATGAAAAGGAACCCAGGAAGAGGGACAGTAATGGGAGGATGTGGAGCTATGGGAGTGCAGAGATCAAGATGCCAGGACAAAGGAGGTTTTCCGAGGATAGGACAGGGACTCTCCTTACAGAGAAAGAGGAGGAACCAAGGAGGGATGTGTGTTTATGCAACTTGGGGGTGTGGCCTCTTTAAGAAAAAAAGAATATAAAATCAGGAATACAAAACTGCAGTACTCTTCTGTTGCAAGTGAGGTACCCTGAAGCTTAAGCCTGATTCGCTGCAAGGGAAATCCTCTGCAAGGAGGAAAGTGACACTCAAGTTGGTAGGAAGAGAAAGTGGGAAGAAATGCACCGACATGTGGATGTGAGGAGGGAGATCAGGGTCACCCAGAGCCTCACTCACTTACTCATTAATTAATTAATTAATTTATTATCTTGAGATGAAGTCTCAAAAATAGTTGAGTTTCCCTCCGCACACCTGCCAAAGATTGAGTCACTTTGAGTCTCCAGCTATGTCACCCAGGCTGCAGTGCAGTGGCACAATCTTGGCTTACTGCAACCTCTACCTCCCGGCTTCAAGCGATTTTCCTGCCTCAGCCTACTGAGTAGCTTGGATTTCAGGCACCCACCACCACACCCAGCTAATGTTCATATTTTCAGTGGAGATGGGGTTTCACCATGTTGGTCAAGCTGGTCTTGAACTCCTGACCTTATGATCCATCCGCCTCGGCCTCCCAAAGTGCTGGGATTACAGGCCTGAGCCACCGTGCCCAGCAGAGCCTCACTTATCAAAACACAGATGTGTGCCCATCAGTAATTAACGGCCATTGGGGGTGGCATGCAGGGAACCCCTGATTCATATCATTTGCCCAATTTCTGTTGTTGAAATACTTCCACCCTGACTGATTTCCAGCTACCAAAATGAGGTCACCGAGCCTAGGGTTGGGGAGAGAGGTGCCACTCACTCTCCAGAGCTGGTGCATGCCAGTTCCATTGCGACACGTGGGTTCCTGGGGCAGGGCTGGGAAGGATCGAGGCTCTTGGTGAAGCGACCTCTTTGTCAGCAAGGTCGAGGCAGGTGCTGGGCACGGAGTGGACAGGCAAGAGGTGGGAGGCAGGTTGTTGAAGGGACAGCACCAAAGCCTCAGGCAAATTCTTCTCTTTGTCACAGACTCTGCAAGAGATTTTCCAGACTGAAATGACCATAGAATCCATCAAGAAGGCCATCAAGGACAAGACTGCCTTCCTGAAGGTGGCTCAGACCAGGCTGGATGAGCGCACGAGACGGCCAAACATCGAGCTCTGCAGAGACATGGCTCAGCTACGGTAAGGCGGGTGGGGACGGCTCGGGGCTCGCTCGGAGGTCCAGCAGACCAACTGTGGTGCCAGGCTCTTTAGAAAGATGCTTTCTGTCCACACGCATCATGTAGGAGCCTTCTGTGAGAATGGTAGTAATGGGGAGATGTTGTTGAATGGGGATAGTTTCAGTGTGGGATGATGAAACAGTCCTGCCGATGGATGGTGGTCACAACTGCACCAACAGCCTGAATGTACTTAATGGCACTGATCTGTACACTTGAGAGAGGTTAAAGTTTTTATGTTATGTTTATTTTACCGCAAATCCTTACAAAAGGAACACACAAAAAAACAACGCTACACACCAAAAAAGTGCTATTAAGCGTTTAACTCCTTCAGGGAGGCCAGCGTGGTCTTTGGGTTCTTTTGCATGTCCTTGGAGTCTTCGGAGTTCCCAGAACTCCTGTCTTATAATCAGCAGTTTGTGACTTTCTGTGTATTTCTCAGCATGGGGAACCCGACAGAAAAGGGGCTTTTGGTACCAATTCCACTGACCCCTATCTACTCATTTGCTGTCTTTGTGGCTGAGGGTCTCATTTAAGTTGATTTCAATGTGTTTCATTTTCAGTAGAAATCAAAGGCAGCTGGTCTTCATCGAGCATAGCTCCTACATATACACAGCAGGAAGAATCTGACCCCACAGTTTATCTACTAAACACTATATGAATTTTATTATTATTTTAACTTTGAAGATCCCTCCTGGGATGGACTTGTAAGGAACTGGCCGAGATTCCCTCCCCACCCCCAGCCACAATCTGGCTTCATTTCTAATTTCCCAATACCTGTGAGTCTGCCTTTTCTTTCTGGATTTCATCATTGCTATTCTTAGGTCCTAAAACACTCCATGCAAATCAAATTGATAGCAACTGGAGGAGCCAAGTGCCAGTGCATGAACTCCAGAAGCCTTTCCAGTGCAGTGGGGCGATGCCATTCGCTCTGGTTCCATGATAAAATTCTCTTATCTTGAAGGATTAATCCTAAGGGATAAAACGAAGAAATAAGTGGTGGTTTGAGACAGTGGATTTCCTGAAATGGAAGGAAAGGGGGTTCTGTGAGGCCAACACTGACGATAATAATAATAATAATAATAATAATAATAATAATAATAAAGATAATGATGGTGATAATCAATGCACTGATCATAGCAGCTGCTATCATCTCTTAATCTGACTGTGCTGGACACTGCCCTAAGCATCTTATACAATCTCATTCATTACCTTCATATTACAAATGAGGAAACTGAGACAGGAGTGGGTGAGTGGCTTGGCTCAGGTCACACTTAGTGGTCAGAGAGAGCTGCAGTTTGAATCTTTGCCTGTCTCACCCAGAGTTCTATTTATGTCATGTAGTGCTTTTACCATTCCCCTGTCAGGTACCTGGAAGAGCTGGCAAAGTAAATGCTGCATCCTCATCTCTCTCTCACACACAGGGTGAAACTGAGGGTCACAGAGATCATTATTGTAAAACACCCTATGTGTATAGCATGCATGTTGTCTGTGTTAAGTACCATGAAGCATGGTTTAGGTTGTATGCAAATGATCTTCATTTCCAGGATGAGCTGCATTTCTCCTGGTGGAGCTGTTACCTAGGCCATAGCCACAGAGGCAGTCACTCAGGCTGCACGTTTCTCAAAGTGAGCTCCATAGAACCCCTCTTCATACACAGCTCATTTTTCAGGATAAGCATCTCTCCACTCCAGAGGCTAGATGGGCCCCTAGACAGCCAGCTAGAGGCACCTCTCTGCTTTAGAAAAACCCAGCAGTAAGCACGCATGCACTTGGCCTGATAGAATTAGATCATCAGTTGTGACTTTATGTAAATGTTATTAGGAGAAGCTGAGCTGATGTTTCATTCTCCGCAAATCTCTGCAGAGTCATCAAAAGTAGAGATGGGAACAAATAAATTGCTCATACTGCCGTTAGACAAACACAGGGTTGCTTTTAAAATGGGTTTTGAGTAGTGGTCTAGTAGGACTTTGGACTTTTCAAACAATGAGGCATTCACAGCTTCTCCTGAGGAGCTGAATGACTTTTACTCTTTTTTTTTTCCTTTTCCTGGCTAAACAGAATTTGCTTTTCTTTCACTTCCTGCCGACTTCATAGTATGTCTATTTCCTCTGCTCCTTTATTGACTTTAGAACAAAACCTACTTTTGTTTCTGTCAAGTTTTCTTGTTAAAATATCCTGGCCAAAAAGCTTTAGGATTATTACTGGGGGAGGGGATTACTTTCCTTCTTAAATGGATCGTTCTGAAAGCAACCCTTTGGTGGTCTAGATTTAGAAAAAATAAAGATCATAAACTCAGGGGAGTGGGGACTGAGAAGAATTGCTGTTTTCATTTCAAGACTTTGACTTTTATTTAAAAATGTTCTAAACGGGTTATTTCAAAAGTGATTCTAAAAATTCTTGGCATTTTTGGTGGTAGGCCAGACAGATCAGGCTCTGCTCTACTTAAATAATCATATATATATATATACATAACTAATATATATGTCTGTGTGTGTATACATATAAATTAAAACTAATATATATATGTGTGTGTGTGTGTATATATATATCATTATTGTAAAACACCCTATGTGTACAACATGCATGTTGTCTGTGTCAACTACCATGAAGCATGCTTTAGGTTGTATGCAAATGAAGGTAATTTGCATACAAATGATCTAATATGTGTGTGTGTATGTACATACACACACACACATACATATATTAGTTTTAATATATATATCAAAACTGTGATAGCTTTATTTGTATTTGAATGCAAGATGTTTTTTTATTCTGTAACTCCAACAAAAAGAAGAAAGGAAGAGAAAGAGTGGCTTTAACAGAACAGCTCTCTGCAATCAGCCAAGAAGAAGGAAACAGAGTGAAATAGTGTTCGCCTTGAAGATGGCGAACAGTATATTTCTAATTAATGCTGAGGGACGTGGAAGTATGTTATTCCCTAGCTGTGTCCACGCAGCAATATGAAAACAAGTACTCTTACTGCCTGCATTCTATGTATCTTGAATTCTTTTTTTGGTTTTGTTTTAGCATTGATGTTTTGATGTGTATATTTTCAAACATTACCTCCCAGATAAAATTTCCACTAGACTCGTATTTGGCTGAAATGAGTGAAGACTCATACGTCATCCTGCTCCGTGTCCTGTGTTTGGGTTCAGGGTTCCTGTTGAAGCCAGAGAGGGTGGGAGGCAACAGGCAGGTCTCATGTGATTGTAAACAACCCACCATCCAAAATCCCACTACTGGTCATCTGCAGCAGCCTCGCTGAAGATCTGTTTCTTTGCTAGTGATATTTTATACTCTGGAATCTTTATAAAGCCTTTCTTTTTAAATTCAATTTGACCCAAACAATAACAAGAAATATGCTTTCTGATGAGTTCTCAGATTTTGTGTTTACTCTCCCTAGACCAAACCAAACTTTGGTACTTAAACTTTAATTCTCCCCACTCCCCGCCATTGGAAAGCAGAAGACAGTAGAGTTTGTAAGATGAAAGGTACTGCATGGCTTGGATATGTTCCCATGGCCTGTTGCTTCAAAGAGCCTGTGTGGAGGCCTTTACAAGTGCCTTCCTCTTAGGCTGCCTACAAGTGGCTTGGAAGCGAATGCTCCAGGCTCCATCCTGCCTTTGCTTCCTTTGCCTTGGGTCTGGGTCTTGTTCTTAGTAGATCTCATGGATTCAGACCTTTGGGCAATTCTCTACCTCCCAAAATGTCCTCCTTCACCTAGGGCATGAAAGTTGGTCTTCACCCAATAAGTATTTTTTGCACACGTGTATTTCTGCAGGAGAGGCTATAGACGCAGCCCTGGGCAAGGCCAGTAGATGCTGCAAGCAGACAATCACAAGACCCTGAGTGCCAGAAAAAGCTTGGTCCTCTTGGAACTCACAACACTTGGCAGCAGCTGGTTTCTGGGTTAAGGGAGGGACTGCCTGAAGAAGCGTTAGTTCACCTAGGATTTGAGGATGGGATAAATTAGTGAGATGAAGAATGGGTTAGGAGCATTCTGAGCGTAGGGGATAGCAGGAGTGTGAAGGCCTTGAGGTCCGAGAAGTTGCAAGCACATTCCAGGATGTGTTTGCAGGTAATGAGATGGGCCTTCCTGAATCTCTGCTTCTACTCTTCTGTCTCAAGGAACTGAGCGGGGAACGGGGCCAGGAAATGGGACCCAGTTTCTTGTTACAGCCACTGAAGCTCTGTATTTCCTTCTTAGCTTCTTGGATAACCAGGTACAGCTTACAAACGCATGTGGGCCCTGTGCCGGTGGAGAGGGCAGCTCATGAACCCCGGGCTGTATTTCCTAGTCTGTATAACGAGGTAGTTGGGCTTGGTGACCTCTCTAACTTTGTTTTCCAGTTGTGAATTTCTGTGAAACTATAGAATTGCCTCGGTATAATGATTTTAAAGTGCTCTGGATGTTTTTCTATAATTATGAAATGCTTTTCTATCTCCTGGGACATCTACATTCCCATTGGTTCATTGTCACCATTCTGTTTATATTTATTCATATGTTATTAATTTCATGCACCTCTCATTTGCTGATAAATAAACCCTAAAGTAAAGAAAACGTGAGCTTTGCATCACTGGTTACAATGTGATGTATTTGGAGTTGTGTAAGCTACAGAAGTGTGACCTCTGCTAATCTAACCATGCTGATTCCCTTATTCTGCAGCCTTGTTAATGAGGTACACGAGGTTGACGACACCATCCAGACCCTGCAGCAGCGCCTGAGTGATGCAGAGGGCACCCTGCAGTCGCTGGTCCACACCAAAGCCACCCTGGAGCATGACCTGGCCGTCAAAGCCAATTCCCTGTACATAGACCAGGAAAAATGCATGAGCATGCGCAAGAGCTACCCCAACACCCTCCGTCTGGTCGGCTTCTGCTAGGGACCCCACCGGGCGTGGTTTTGACACCCCTACATTAAGGCTGAACCAGGGCACTGTCTCAGCATTGGAACCGAGTGCTAATATAGTCACTTATTAAAGGATTATACTGATGGAAACCTACCAGCCTCCTGTCTCGGAAAGCCTTTTGTTTGCATCCAGACCCTAATTTTCTACTATTTACTAGGCGTCTGGGTTATGGGAAGGATATGAAGAAACATAATCAATCTGATAGAGAAGGTTAAAAAAGATAACTGGTGTGATTCTTGTCATTCTGTGTGTAATCCGAGTGGGCTGGAAAGGAGGACTGTATTCTTTTGTCTGAGGCAGTCAGGAATCACGAAGTATGTGGTTTTTGAGTTTTGCTTTAAAGGACCCATAGTGAGAAGGGGAAAGGCCATTGGGGTAATTTGATCAAAGACAAAGGTAGTAAAACACAGAGTGCATTTGGAATAATAGCAGGTAGGCCAGCTTGGCTGTGATTCGTAATGCATAATTCATAATGTGTTCTGCACATCTCTTTTTGTTCCAATTCAAACTTACATTGCCTGAGCACTGCTTTGATAAAGCCATTTCCCTGCTCAGAGATACACATCAGTTTCCCCAGTCTCTGAGCCTGGAGTTGAACACCCCCTGTCCCACTTCTCCAGGCACCTCACCCACTGTATTTCTTCATATATGGCACCTTTGTCCTCTGTACTGACCATATATTCTTTATAAGTTAGTTACCTTAACATTTTGTCTATGATTTTTTAAAGTACAGAAGTAAAAATGTATAAATGTTTTCTGTCTGATTTATGCCATTGGAATTATGCTCAGAAAGCACTTACGTATCCCAAGATAATTTATTTATAATTTCTTCTAATCCTTTTATATTTTTAAAAAGGGATTTAACCACACAGAATGTATGTTTAGATGGTGTAGAAAGCATGCTAGTTTTGAATCCTTTTGGTCTGGGAGCTCTGAAATGGGAAGATGAGCTGACAGGAGAGCGAGGCTTTCTTTTTTTCTCCTATTTCTCACGCTTGTGTGTCTCTCCCTCTTATTAGCATTTCTCTCTGTATCCTTGTGTTCTCCTTGCTCTGCCTTAACCACCGTCCATTAACCCCAACTCCATTTCCTGCTCTCTCTGCTTCTTAAAAGTGTTTTAAGACCTTGGTTAGTCAATTTCACAAATCATCTTAGAATACCAGAAGAGTTTGGGGTTGTGCTGTGGTCTCAGTATATCTTTTTTTTTTTTTTTTGAGAAGGAGTTTCGCTCTTGTTACCCAGGCTGGAGTGCAGTGGCGCGATCTCGGCTGACCGCAACCTTCACCTCCCAGGTTCAAGCAATTCTCCTGCCTCAGCCTCCCGAGTAGCTGGGACTACAGGCGTGCACCACCACGCCCAGCTAATTTTTGTATCTTTAGTAGAGACGGGGTTTCACCATGTTGGCCAGGATGGTCTCAATCTCTTGACCTTGTGATCCACCCGCCTCGGCCTCCCAAAGTGCTGGGATTACAGGCGTGAGCCACCGCGCCCATCCTCAGTATATCATTTTAGAAATCAAATTGTAGGCTAGTTGTTCTGTTTTTGCTTCTGATGGAAACAAAGGTATATAAATGCCACCACAATTTTTAGCAATGAGAGTAACCGAATGTTGGTGGTTATAACTTTTAGACAATAGTAAGAATAAACATAAATTCGACACATCTCTTATTTGTTATGTGTTTGAGGTAAAATCTTTCTTTTTCATGAACTGTATTTTTTTTTTTTTTTTAGGAATATATGCTTATGTAGTCCTTTTACTGAAGCATATATATTCCTGGCATTACAAGACTGTGATGGGAAGGAAATATAATTCAGACATAGAAAAAGGCCAGTTTTCTTATTTTGGTAAACCGTGGGGAAGGCTAACTTCCACAAATAAACATTGGGTTTCTCATCTGAAACGGTGAGCTACTCCAGGAGGGCAAATATTCCAATGCTGAAGCCTGAGAGCTCTGAGGCTAAGAAGCGTGGTCCTGTTTAAGACTCTTAGGACTACAAATACTGGCACATGATCTGGATTTATTTATTTAGGCCCAAACTATCTTTAATATCATGTGGCTTTAAGAAGGGCTGCTGGAATGTCAAAGACTTCCACTTACCCAAGTGTTGTTCGGATTTAGAAATGTGTGTAATTGCCCCTAAATAACCAAGTCACCTATAATTTTAGTAATTTCCATTTATGTCTCTGGAGAGTGTTGTCATAAACACCTCACCTGGCACTGTTGAGTCCAGAGTTCATTCTGTAAATAGCTGAAGTGTGGGGTCTGGTTTAGGTTATAATTTTTGTTTTGCACCAAAAACAGGGACAGATTCCTTCCCTTTGTATGCAGGGCTGACAAAGCGCAGCACAAAGGAGGAAGTGAAGGTGCTGCTCGTCTTCGGAGTCTTCCCTTGCAGCCTCCCTTCTTCTAGCCCTGGCCCTGAAACTATCCCCAGCCGGGCTGGATTCACCATTGGCACCAACTGCCAAGACCAGCCTTCTATGCAGGGTGCTCTGATGATATTTTCTGAGCCCTATATTGAGATACGTGGTCTGATAAGTATTCATGCGTTCATGGGGAATATAAACAATATTTGATCTCTTCACCAGGGATGATGACTCAATTCACCTTGGGGGCTAGCCTTAGACTGCTGGGAATGTTTATTTGGAACGTTGAGTTGAGAAGGATTCTGAGAGGTCGATAGATAGTGCCATGTGAAGCCGAGTGTTGTGGCTCAAGCCTGTAATCCCGGCATTTTGGGAGGTTGAGGCAGGAGGATTGCTCGAGGCTGAGAGTTCAGGACCAACCTGGGCAACATGAGGAGACTCCATCTCTCTCTAAAACAAAAAAATTAGCCAGGTGTGGTGGCACATGGCTGTGGTCCCAGCTACTTGAGGGGCTGAGGTGGGAGAATCACTTGTGCCCAGCAGGTTAAGGCTGCAGTAAGCCATGATCATATCACAGCCTGGGTGACAGAATGAGACCTGTCTGAAAAAAAAAAAAAAGAGTTCCCTGCAGTTCCATCTGCAGAGAATGCAGAATGGGGAAGTGGCTGTATAGATGCCCCCATCCTTCTCTCGAAACAGTTATGAATTCTTTCTCAGCTCAGATAGATCCTTGACTTTCAACGTCAAAACGTTTTGTGTCCTCTGGCTCATTCCCACGGGACCTTCCCATTTGCTAATTTTGCTAGGAGCTAGAAAGAGACCCTTTCTGCAGCCTACGTTTCCCTTTTAGAAAGACCCATAAATGCATCACCATGACTCCTGAACAGCTCAGATGGCATCATGGTAGAGTGAGCGAGGAGCTTATTGGGAACAGGGAGCTTTTCATAACTATTCTAAATAATATCCCCCTGTGTATGCATAGGGCTGTGGGAACCATAAAAATAACTTTTATTTTGCAATTACTTTTTTCCCTCCCTGTAAGGTAAAGGTTAATTTTAAGGTGATGTGAAATCTTTGGACTAAGTTTCAAAGTTCCTGTCTTTGGCATTTTAGCCCTGCAGTCACTCAGACATAAGAACGCCTTCCCTACTTCCATAAGAATGGTGCCTTGCTTGCCGAGGAAACTGCTCTTTAACAAAACCTGCACATTTTTTGATAATGAAAATCTATATACGTATTGAGGGCTACATTTCTCAGCAACAACAACAAAAATGTATAAAACAATTGTATTATTGGAATTAGAATTGCGGACAGAGTCATTTAAGAGATTTTTACTTTTGGAAAATGTGTATAAAATTAAAACATGAGTGGGATCCAGCTTCTGTGTCAATGATCCTATCTTGAGATTGATACATATAATGACAATGATAGCCAGCTTTTCCTGAGCAGAAGAATCACACATGTATTATTTTGTCATCATAGCTAAGGTACATACACTTAATTATTTGTATTCTAAAATGGGAAAATTGAGATTTAGGAGAATAATCTAACCAAATAACCCAAAGCCAAACACAGGAAAATTTCAGAGTCTGGAGTTGGACTCAGATAGGCTTGCTTCCAATGCTCTTTGCTATAAACCTACAGTGCCTTCTTCTAAGCTGTTGAGAATGAATTAGACATCCCCAAAAGTTGCATTTTTAAAAGGAAATTATTTTAAAGCCAATGTTTTAATATCCCAATAGATAGTAACAAAGGTATATTTTATTATAATCAATACCATCAATACAATAAATTTTACCATAGTATTGCCAAGTCTTAGCTCTAAACCCCTTTGATTCTCTCTTTAAGTAGAATTTAAGTGTAAGAGCTGAGTATCTATGTATTCTGTTTTTTCAGATAGAGAAAACAACTCCCTGACAGTTTGATTAAAGGTATACATATATGGAGGTCAGTCCCACAACTCATCAATGTCGATGGGTATTGCCAACAGGATACTAGAAGAGATTGAGTGAGGTATAATTATTTGATCTCCAGAACTCTGTCATTGGAAACCAACTCTGGTAGCCATCAGTGGCCTAAACTATTTGCAGTATTCTACCTTCTTCATCCCTTGCGGATGCGTGGACCCATGTGACTGAGCAGAAGGGATGTGAGTCACTTCAGACTTGCACATTTAATTGCCAGTGTGAGACTGTCCAAAGTCTTCCTTTTGACATGATAACCAGGAACATTTGAGATATTCCCTGAGCCACTACAATAAATAGAACTTATCTGTTGACCCACTGCAGCCATTCAACAAGTGGAAGAAATATATCTGTGTGGTCATAAGCCATAGACACTATGGAGTTGTTACTACAGCCTAACCTAACCTATCCTGACTGATGCATCAGCCAGAAGAAACAGCTGAATGCAGGCCCTACATCGTGAATGGTTGTTTTCCATTGTAAAATTCAGACTGTTTCATTCCCCAGAGTGCAGGTAGTGCTGGCTAGGCAATTGAGTACATCCCATCCCTAGAAACAACAGGCTAAAATAAAATAGTTTTCACTTATTTGGGAAACAGGAGAAAACAAGGATCTCCAGGCACATAATAGCCAGTCCAGAGTTGCAGGTATTTCTAAGACTTATGAGAGCCAAAACAACCCAGGGCGCTTTAGTGTTAAACCTCTCAGAGGCTATAGAGTGGGGATGGCAAGCTCAAATGCTTATAGGGCCAGCCAGGAGTTATACGTGAAGGTTCTTTAGCCTTCCTGGTATCACTTTACTATAATAAAAATAACAGTGAGGCTCAGTGGCAGCTGAAATTCAGCTGCTGGGTTGGGGAAACAATAGGGAGTTTTAGGGGAGCAGAGAGCAGGCCTGGAATAAGCAGACCTGAAGCACGTGTGCCCAGACTAAAGAGGGAGCCTCTATTCTGCTCTGGAATGTGCCCTGTGTGGCCGGAACTTCTGTACCCTGCTGTTGGGGTTATTTAAACCCTGGTAAGAATCAGAAAGCCTGACTTGAAGACTGAAATGATACTACGATGTCTTCAGATGCTTATTTTACAAAGCAACTTAATAAAGATAACAGTAGAGATGGGGAGCCCCAGTTCAGTCCTAGAGCTTAGGTTTGTTTTCATCATACTTTAAATTGCAGTGTTGGTGGCCACATTGGGCCTGAGATGAACTGAGACCCAGAAATGCAAGAATGTACCCATCGGGACAGGTAACATGATGTGGTTTTAACTTATGGCACTAGTTTACTACTAGTTCAGTAGAAAATGGGAGATTGAGTAATTCTGAGGGAACTAGACACATAAAATTCACGTTAAAAGTATGTGTTGTTAGAAATCAAGAAATATGACCTAACCCATAGTGCAATACATGTTCATCCATGTCTACAAAAGCAGCAGTATAGTGTAGCTTAATTCTATTTATACAAAATAAAAGAAGCTTGAAATTCTCTAACATGAAATTTGAGTTGTCAATTGGGCAAAGGGAGGAAGAGGCACAGTGAGCTAAAGACATGGGCTGCACATGGCAATTGACAGACTTTCTACAAATTCCAAATGGATAATACAGAAGGACTCGATGACACATAATCTTGTGATTCTTTACCTTTGCATGATTTTACAGAAGACTGCATGGCTAGAGTGTAATCTTGAGATGAAGAGACATCAAATTAAAATTTAATAACCAGATTGGTGGCCGGGCACAGTGGCTCACGCCTGTAATCCCAGCACATTGGGAAGCCGAGGTGGGCGAATCACCTGAGGTCGGGAGTTCGAGATCAGCCTGACCAACATGGAGAAACACTGTCTCTACTAAAAATACAAAATTAGCCAGGCGTGGTGGCACATGCCTCTAATCCCAGCTACCGGGGAGGCTGAGGCAGGAGAATCACTTAAACCCAGGAGGCGGAGGTTGCGGTGAGCCGAGACTGTGCCATTGCACTCCAGCCTGGGCAACAAGAGCAAAATTCTGTCTCAAAAAGAAAAAAGAAAAAACAAACAAACAAAACCAGTTTGGTTTTACTGAAATACTCTGGCAGTAAAGAGATCAAAACAACCAGAGAATTAAACTAGTTAACAAAATCCATCCCATGATGAGAATGAGAAGCTCTCCAGGGTCAGTTATGTGACTGATATAATCAAGGCAGCTGCTTACTTTTAACATTTAAACCATATCTATATCCATATTTATATGTGTATATCCATATATACGGATATTTCTGGCTAGAGCATCCTTGTTTTTAAGAATTTGAGCTTTGATTTTTTTATGGCTAGGACAGTGAAGCAAATATATAATATTCATATATACAGATACTTTTTTCTTTTTTCTCTGTCCATATTACCTGCATAGCAAATGACTTATATTTTATATCTTAGTATTATATAAAATTATATGATAACTTAGAAATACATTATTCTTTTAAGATGACGAAACATTACAGATGAAGCTAAACTCTTTTTTGACCTCCACACACCCACCCCCGTCATAGCCTCACTCTCCTCAGTTAAATACTGTTATCAGTTAGATGAGACAAGCTTGTAAAGGCTACATTGCTTGGCCTTTTGGAAGCCATTGCTATGTCTTTCAAAACAGAGGCTAGAAACCCATAAGACTTTGAGGAATAATCTAATGATGTCTTTGTTTGTAATCAATAAAATTCCTGAAAAATATATAAGCAAGTTAAATTCAGTGGCAAGTGAGAAGAATACACTGGGATCCAGTAGGAACAATTTGATGGTCTCATAATACATACATACATCCAAACCTTTTGGATTTACTGTCTCTCTGCTCTTGGACTGGTTGAATCAGGTGTCTTGAGTGACACTACACTGGAAACCGGATTTGGACTGGGAATTGTGGTATGCTCACCTCCAGAGTCATCCTCCTCCTGTCCCCCCCGTCAATTCTTTGAAGAGATGGTCTATAGAAAATTGCAATTCATCCATTTATTCATTGACTCAATAAACAGTTTTTTACTGAACACCTTCTATGTGCTAGTGCTTTATGAGACCGTGGAAATAATACGGTTAACGAGACAGAAATGGTGTCTGTCCTTGTGGAGGTTACAGTCAGTGGGTTAGATTGGGAACCAGAATGAACTCAGTTAATTCTGAGAATTTATAACACCTTGGGAGGCTTTTCAAGGTTGTGACATTTAAGCAATTATCTGGAAGGTGAGAAATCAATATACAACATGATGGCAGTGGGAGAGCCCGCATGGGTGTTCTAGATAGAGAGAAACACATTTTCAAAGACCCTGAAAATGTGAGTAGCTCTCTAATGGAGTTAGATATGGGTGGGGTCAGCTTCATGGCTGTGACACTCAGAAGGGTGTATGCTTTATTCTCACCATCTTGAAATTATTTTTTTTTCGTTTTTGAGACAGAGACTCGCTCTGTCACCTGGGCTGGAATGCAGTGGCACGATCTTGGCTCACTACAACCTCCAGCTCCCGGGTTCCCGTGATTCTACTGCTTCAGCCTCCCAAGTAGCTGGAATTACAGGTGTGCGCCACCACACTGATTAATTTAGGTATTTTTAGTAGAGATGGGGTTTGCCATGTTGTCTGGGCTGGTCTTGAACTCCTAATCTTAGGTGATCTGCCCGCCTTGGCCTCCTAAAGTGCTGGGATTACAGGCGTGAGCCACCGTGGGCAGCCCATCTTGAAATTCTTAATAATTTTTGAACAAAGAACTCTGCATATCCATTTTGCACGGGGTGCCTCCAATTATGTAGCCAATCCTGGGTATGTGAGTGGGATCTGGAACCCTTTGGAGAGTTTTAAGGCAAGGAGTGACATGAATCTCAAGTCCCGCAGGAGCACTGTGGTTGTGATATGAAGAATGAAACGATGGGCATAGGTATCGCCCTTGAGGAACTAAGGGTATGACTGGGAATGCCAAATCCAGCCAAGGCGTTTGTTAAAAGTAACACATTATAGAAATATATTGAAGAGGAACCTCGGAAATTGGAGGTCGGGCAGTCATCTGATAATATCTCCTTGTTGGGATAAGCTATAATCTCTTACACAATCCCTTCCAGTCTGCTTTTCCCTGAGTTAAATACTATGCAGTTCCCTTTGTCTTTTCAACTGGAGGCTCGATTTCTTAAATCGATTAAGAAGCTCAGAAATCTGAAAGCCATCTCTTCCCATTTGAAGCCTCAAAATATCTTTTAGAATTGCTTGATATCTGGCTCAACATTAGAGGCTCCTGTGTTAGGTGGGGCTACCTTTCCAAGGTAGCTTTTCCCTCTTCTTTCCTAACATTCAGTCAGCCCAGATGATTGCAATGGGGTTTTTAAGTTGTTTGTCTGAATCCCTACTAATCGAGTTCCACGGACACACTGGAATAATCCAGAGACAGAGGCTGTCTCCTTTGCCTAATGCAGTGTTTCTGTTGTCCGTGTAGCTTCTGTTCTAGGCATTTCCCATAAATAGTATTTAATGACATTATTGGCAGACACACCGCCCTTTTTGTAGTGTTTTATCTATCAGCACTGTCCGATAGGGCTTTCTGCAATGATGGGAATATTCTATATCTTATCTGTCTGAATGATAGCCACTGGCCACATGTGGCTATTAAACACTGACCAGAGCGCCACATAAAAATTTAGGGCACTAAAGCTTAGCGAGGTTATGTAGTTGTTGAATGTGATGCAGCCATAATAGGGCAAATCTGAACCTAAACCAAGATCTGTTGGTTCTCACTGAACTTATCTCTGTATAGCAAATGGGTGGTCTCATGCAACAGTCATGTGCCAAGTCTTACAGGACACCTATTATGTGTAATGGCCATTTTGGGGATGCCAAGAAATAAATAGCTCCAATGGGTCAAAAGGGGTGACCAATAAGAAAGGAAGAGAGAATCACTTTGTAGACTTCCAAGAGCAGAGAAGAAACAAAGGAGGGTCCCTGTGTGGGCCTCTGAGAACACGGAAGAAGGGAGAGAGGGGGGCCCTTTTGTTCACCTTCTGAAGTCCACAGGTGTTACCACTACTGTTGTACAATGCAACCACGTTCTGCATCTGTGTTCAACAAGCAAGGTCCTTGATCACTGGAGGATCTTCTCATTTGACACATACAGACTACATATGGGAAATCCCACTTATGCCACCCAAGGTCTTTGATGAGGGTGAGGCTGAGTAACCTGCCCAAGCCCACATAGCCACTAAGAGACCAAGTCCAGCTTGAAATCCAAATCCTGTTGACTTCGGTATCAATCAGGGTGACAATGAGTACAGACACTGCAAACAACGTCTGTGCACCAACACTAGGGTTCTTGGGTGCCAGGGTAAGAAATTTTGATTAATCCAGTTGGGATCAGGAAGCCAGAAAAGCTTTTAATAAAAGTCTCCGTGGAAGCTATTTAGGAAGTAGGAAGAATAAGCTAGTGAAGGTGGTAGAGTGGAAGGAAGAGAAATCATATGGTAAGTGTTTATAAATTAGGGTCTCCTTTCATGCATATCCAGAAGATGTCTTGGAGGTGCTAGAGACAATGGTGCCATCAGAGTGTCAAAAAGTGTTCTGGGAGTCTGCAGGCAGGCAGCAGTTCCTCTTAGACCAGGAAGATGTTAGTTGACAGTAGACCAAGCTGTGAAAATGTTCACCTGGTCCTTGATGAACACAAGCCATGTGACCTAACCACTTCATGCTCTTAGGGTTTGGAGGTGTCTTGGTCTGTTTGTGTTGTCTGAGACTGGGTAATTGATAAAGAAAGGAGGTTTATTTAGCGCACATTTCTAAAGGCTGTTGAAGAAGCTTGGTGCCAGAATCTGCTTCTAGTGAGGGTTTTAGGAAGCTTCCACTCATGGCAGAAGAGGAAGGAAAACCAGTGTGTCCTATGATGAGAATGGGAGCTAGAGAGAGAAGAGGAGGTGCCAGGCTCTTTTCAACAAGCAATTCTCTTGGTAACTAAGAGTGACAAGTCACCCACTCCCAAAAGAATGGCACCAAGCCATTCATGAGGGATCCGTCCCTATGACCCAAACCCCTCTCACCAGGCCCACCTCCAACAGTGGTGATCAAATTTCAACAGGAGACTTGGCCAGACCAAACAAACCATATCCAAACCACAGCAGGCAGGGAGTGAGGTGAAGGAACGTGTGCAAGGCCCCCAGCCACACTTGGAAGTGAAGTGTGTCCAGGCAGCATGCATGCAGGAAGAGCAAGAAGGCAGAGAAGTTCCCACCAGGAAAGTCAGAGGAGGTCCAGAGTAGGGAGTGCAGAGAGGGTACCAAGGTGGGCCTGGGCCATGTGCTGATGGAGCAACATTATATAAGGGAGGCGTGGGAAGCTGAAGATCAGAAATAGACTTGAAGGACATGAAGGAGGTCGCTAATAACTTTTAATAGTTCTCTTTGGGGAGTGCAGTGTACCCAGATAATACAGGAATTTAAGAGAAAGAGGAGCACGTTCCATGGCAGCAGGAGCGAATAGGCAGTGAAAGGAAGGAGAGAAAAGCAACAACTAGAGAGACAATGAAGTCAATTCGAGTGTTTTGACATAGAGTGAAGTGTTCACATGTGCAGGCGTGAAGAGGGCAAGAAGTAAAGCATTTATAACATAGCATAGATTATCTTCTAGTGATAGATGAAATACTTCATCATTTTAAAGTTATTTTGAAGGTCAGACTTCTCTTGTTATCTTTAAAAAATTTCTCATCCATTTTCACTTGATTATTACTCCAGAAGCAGTATTTTTAAACTACAGTAATTATGACTGGGATAGACTGATAGATCAATGAATTAGAAAATCCAAAAATAGGCCTACATGTGTGTGTGGATCTAATAAAATCCACAGTTCATAACAATGAGGGAGAGTATGGATGATCTAATAAGTGGCTGTTTGAAAAAAAAAATTAGAGTGTAATTTCATGTGGTATGCTAATATGAATTCTAGATGACCACAGACTTTAAAGAGTCATGAAAGCACTAAAAAATAAATTTAATAATAATCTAAACATAACAAAAACATAGACTCCTAGCTCACAGTTATAGGCCATTCAGACTGGAAGGAAATTTTAGGTGGCTCTTTTAGAAACCACCTGATGAAGAACTAAATAGATTATGGTGAGAAACTGTTCTGAACTCCCTGCATCCAGTTAAACCTTTAGAAGTATAGTAAGAGTGAATTAAACTCAAAAGCTGGAAGGTAGCTGTGAATGGTTCCTAACACACTTTTTGGTTGAATGGGCTTTGGAATTTTTCATATTCCATGGCATCCTTCAGTTACAGTTTTGAAGTATTGTGTACCCAACAATGTGCCACAGCTGTCTTCCTCTAGTAATTTAGGAAAATCATCAAATATCTGAAATGAGTCAATTCTTAGCCATTAAGTCATTTGCATCTGGTGTCCATCTGTAACAACCCTCATGAACTGCCAAATATATCACTAAGATATTCCACATGCCACATGGACAAATCACTTGATATTATTTAAAGGGCCTTA
Source organism: Plecturocebus donacophilus (assembly GCA_004027715.1). Classification (NCBI taxonomy): domain Eukaryota; kingdom Metazoa; phylum Chordata; class Mammalia; order Primates; family Pitheciidae; genus Plecturocebus; species Plecturocebus donacophilus. The sequence goes on along the minus strand of PVKP010006654.1, from coordinate 11,418 downwards.
ACTGGTATTATCAGTATCATGCAGTAATAATGCCTTAAAACACACACACACACACACACACACACACACACACACACACACACACACACACGTGGCAGTTCACATGGGTAATATCAGCAATTTGGGAGGCCGAGGTAAGTGGATCTCTTGAGCCCAGGAGTTTGAGACCAGCCTGGGCAACAAAGTGAGACCCCCATCTATACAGTAAAACAAACAAACAACAAACCTCACAACCACTCATTTCTAATTTCAAATCCTCATTTGAGTACCCTTTATCCTAGCAGTTTGTGTGGAAAATAAATCTTATACTCTGCCAATACCTTCACAATATGCACTTAGAAGATATATATACCAAATAGGCATTGCTTGGTTTAATTTCCAATCTGAAGGTACTTCCCTCATTATTGCATCACAATATGTATAATGTTGAATACCAAGTAGTGAGAAGATGACATTGAGAAAAAACTTCTTTTATTGTCACGGCATCTCCTTTCTTCAATGCCGACATAGCTAGTTTTCATGTATCCTGAGTCCAACACACCTTTTCCAGTCCTTACCATGACTCACACTGTAATTGTTAACTAAAGTAAACACCTTTTCTTTTGTAGCATGAGTTTCCAACAGGAAAGCATCATCAGCCACTTTTTCCTTGAACATATATTACTCTCAGTCCAAGAGTGAGTTCAAAATTTGCTCTATCAGTAGTTTAATCCGACTATAAACCAACAGCAAACACAAGCCCTGCTACCATCCCCATGTGACGTTGTTCATTATATGCTGTACGTGCCCACTTTATATGCTATTAATACTTTGCCTCATCAAACTTATGTCTAATGGTTAAAGAGTTCTGCCAGTCACTATGTATCAGTCAGAATGAACTAAGTTATGCTGCAGTAACAAATGACCTCCAAATCTCACTCAGACAGGTTTATGTCCAGCACAGTTCAGCTAGAGGCTCTGCTGCATGCCTTCCTCACCCTGGGACCCAGACTGGTGGAACACCCATTACTGGAACCACAGTGCCAAGTTGTCATTGCGGCAGGGGGAGAGACAGCATGGTACATTGCATAGCAACTCTTGAGCTGGGTTTCGACTCTCATTTCCTGAAGCAGGTTATAGAGTCATGCCTCACTCTATGGGCAGCAGAGAGATAACAATCTCTTGATGAGCTAGAAAAACATAGTAAACAGTACAAATGATTTCTACAAGCGTATTCTCTTTCCTTTCTGAGCAGAAATGTTCAAAAACTGATAAAACTGGTTTTACAAACTTTGGGGGGGAAATTTTGACCTAAACCTGCTCTGGAGAAGGCTTTGAGTGTTTGTTGAGTGATCCTTTAGATAGAAATGTTCAGTTTAAAACTGGAAAAGCAGTATTTTGTGTTTGTTTTAGGATTTTAAAAACCTCAATGGGCATATTAAAAAAGGCCACTATTGGAAAATGATGCAAAATTTTCGCATCTCTGTTTAACAATGTTTCTAAACAGATAAATCGTTGTGGAGTAGAAGCAGATTTCTTAAAATCCAACTTAAAAATTTAACTCTGCAGTGGAGGTTATTTGTAGGAAATATATTTGCCTATTCTTGTTCTAGAATATGCAGATTTATAGTGTATATTTGAACTAGACTGGAGTCATCTCTCTTATTTATATTTAAGATGTTATTTTGAGCTGTAATATTTGTATTACTATTTTCATTACAGTTTTATTCTTCAGCAGACAAGTTTCAAGTCAGTGATTCTTTTTTTGTAAACTGAGAATTTAACCCAACAGAATAGTGACAACAAAATAAAAAAGCATTATTTTAAAAAGAAATGATTTGCAAAGAAAATAAAACTATGCTAAATGAATTAAAGTAGACTTTGTTGTAGAGAATAGATATATTTGATAAAAGTTGATTTTAAAATATATCAGTTTCTTTTACAATGTTTAACAGAAAATGTTTTTTCATTGGACAGGTGGGTCAGGAAGGCAATATACCAGGAAACTAAATTTAGAATATCTCTGAGTTAAGTATTTAGAGGGGAAATAGCTTATGTGTCCCAGAGATCCTATATTGTGAAAAAATATAAACAAAACTCTACTTCCCCAGTGATAGATAATGCATGGGACCTTACCTCTTTGATTCTCAGAAATTGAGGTATTATCTGGAAAGGTGAAAACTTGAAATCTCCAGAGAACCAGATTTTTTTCTCTGTGCAATCAGACAATGTCCCTCTCCATAGTCCCAACTATGTTTCCCCTCTTTATGCAAGAGCTACTTCAATCATTTAAGTGATCTTCCTTCCCTTCTAACTTTCAACCTATTTCCATGACACCAATAGAGGTTTGGAGACCATTCTCTCTTTCTCCTGCTGAAATATATACAAAACTCTCATTAAGCAACAGAGAAACACTTTCACTTTCATGCTCCTTTTTCAATGAATAATTGGGCAAAGCATGAGTAACATCTGGATTCGAGAAGAGTTCTCAGAGTTGGGACAAGACGGGGTCCCCTTTTTCCTGATGATTTCCCCAGAATTGAAATCTGGGGACCTACGTTCTCAGATGCCAATAAGAGAGGGAGAGATATGGTCTATCAAGAGGTTTCCTGACTCAGTTTACTGACTCTCTCACAGGACTGTGATAACTGGGCTGCTTCAGGAAGCCACTGTAGACACCAGAAAAGGTGGGTGGCACATGAGCACTGGGTTTGACTCTGTGCCCCTGTTTACCTGTAGACCCAATGAATATCAAGTTTTGATGAGTTGCGTGGTCCCTTCTCCCACCCGAGAAAGGACCTTGGAGGAAGAAAGAGAGAGAAAAGCTGCATACATTCTCATCACCATTCCCCTAGATGGGGGAGAGAGCAAAATCCACTCTTCTATGGGCCAAAATATGAAAAGATAGAGAAAAACATTTCTTCTAGTAGACACCAGTGTTAGTGACTTAGAAAAGAGTGGCAGCAGTGAACGGCTTGGGTGTGGCACTGGGCTCACATTCAAGGGGCAGCAACTCCGCAGTCAACAAGAACTGGATAAGTTGGATGACATGGAAATTAGCAATTCTTATGCATTAAGGGGGATGACAGACTGAAAAGCAATCCATGAAATGGGAGAAAATATCTGCAAGTCATATATCTGATCAGAGGTTAATAGCAAGAATCTATAAAGAACTCTTACAGCTCAACAACAACAACAACAAAAACAAAAACAACCCAATTAAAAAGGGACTTGAATAGGCATTTCCCCAAAGGTATATAAGTGGCCAATAAGCACCTGAAAAGATGCTTGCTGTCACTCATTGTTTGGGGAATGCAAATCAAAATCTCAATGAAATGCTACCTCACACCTGTTAGGATGACAGCTATTTAAACATAAAACAGAAAATAACAAGTGTTAGTGAGGATATGGAGAAACTGGAACCCGTGTGCACTGTTGGTAGGAAAGGAAATTGGTGAAGCTGCTATAAAAATCAGTACTACAGTTCCCCCCAAAATTACAAATAGAATTGTCTTAAGATCCAGTAATTCCACTTCTAGGTATATGTCCAAAAGTACTGAAAGCTCGGACTTGAAGAGACATTTGTATACCCATGTTCATAGCAACATTATTCATTACAGGCAAAATGTGGAAGCAGCCCATATGTCCATGATGCATGAATGGATAAGCGAAGTGTGATCTGTTCATGCAATGGAGTATTATTCAGCCGTGAAAAGCAGGGCAATTTTGACACATGCTGCAACAGGGATGAACCCTGAGGATATTACGCTAAGTGAAAAAATCTAGTCTCAAAAAGATAAACCCGGTTCCACTTACTTAAGGTACCTAGGGTAGTCAAATTTATAGAGACAGAAAATAGAAGGGCGGTTGCCAGGGGCTGGAGGGAGGGCAAATGAGGAGTTATTGCTCTATGGGTACAGAGCATCAGTTATGTAAGATGAAAAGTGTTTTGCAGATGGATGATGGTGGTGGTTGCACAAAAATGTGAATGTAGTCAATACCACTGAAATGCACCCTTAGAAATGGCTAAGATGATAAACCTTATATCATGTATATCTTACCACAATTACAACATTAAAGTAAGTAAATAAATCAATCAATCAAAAGAAGGGGGCAGCAGCTCCTTCCAATTAAGCTTGGGTGCTGAAAGTCCAGGTAATGTACGATGTACTTTATGGTAAATTGAAGAGGAAACAGGGCTGCTCTTGTGCTCCAGGGATCATGGAGGGATTTCATGGGAGACCACACAGGGTAACTGCCGTTCAAGAAAAGTAAAGTAAATGATGTCAGGAGGAAGGGAGGGACAGAGAGAGAAATCATGAGAAAACGCACACGTGAGCCCAAGGGGGCAAATGCACACTCTTAGTTTTTGAAGGAGAAGAAACTTAATTGGGAGGTGAAATTCAAAGGAGGCACAAATGCAGTGTGTGAGTTGTGACAGACAGAAATGGTAAAGGGAAAAGTCGGAATAAAGGTACAGAGAGGGAAGCTTTGTGGGTTGGGATTTTAACACATAAAATCTGAACACAGTTCAGCCCATAGCACCCCTCCCCATGACATGGAACAGTGTGGTGGGGCCTTGGTGATTAATGAAAAGAGATTCTCCCAGAAAAGCCTTGGAGTCTCTAGTGTGTTTTCCAATTGCCTGGACCTAAGGGATCAGAGAGGAAAGTTGTGAAGGACACAGCTGGGAAGGAATACTGGGGCATATGGTGGAGTAATTCAAACTGCACCGACTAGTCCATGAGGAGGCATTAAAGGATGAAGTTGTGCTTGGGGAAGACACTTTGAGATGTGCTGTGTGGGTTCTATGGAAAAAGGGAGGGCTCAGGGGGGCAGGAGTGTTAGTGATGGGTGACATATGGGTTGGCAGAAAGTGAGTTTGACTAAGAGACAGACTGCAGATAAATAGAATTCTTGTGAATAAAGAGGAAACCAGAGACCCCAAGGCTGTCCTGTAAGGATGATCCATTTTGCGGGAGGGGACGCTGGACTTGAAGCTACAATTTTCTTCTATATTTCCCTTGCTTTGGAGATCCTCTACTAATTACTAAGGTCCCACCACACTTTCTTTATAGCAGAGTTCTGAGTTGAATTGTGTCCCACATAATTCATATGATGAAGTCCTAACCCTCAGTACCTCGAAATGTGACTGAATTTGGAGAGAGCATCTTTAAAGAGGCAATTAAGGGAACATTAGGTCATATGAGTGGGACCCAATCCAATATGATGATTGTCTTTATTAGATCAGGAACCAGGACAGACACATGCAGAAGGAAGACCACGTGAATTCGCAGGGAGAAGACGACCATCTGGAGGCCAGGGAGAGAGGCCCAGAGGAAACCAGCCCTGCTGACACCTTGATCTTGAACTCCAGGCTCCAGAATTGTGAGAAAACAAATTTCTGTTGTTTGTGCCACACAATCTGTGGCACTTTGTTATGGCAGCCTTAGCAAACTCTTACAGGGTGTATAAAAAATGACCCTTCTTTTGATGTCTTATAGGATGTTTGTGGGAAGACATTTAAAATAGGTTTTCGGGTCAGGCACAGTGGCTCATGCCCATTATCTCAACACTTTGGGAGGCCAAGACGAGAGGATGGCTTGAGCCTAGGAGTTTGAGACCAGCTTGGCCACCATAGCGAGATTCTGTCTGTCAAAAATAAAAAATTAGTCTGGAGTGTTGGTATGCACCTATAGTCCCAGCTTTTTGGGAGGCTGAGGCGGGAGGATGGTTTGAGGCCAAGAGTTTGAGGCTGCAGTGAACTATTATCACACTACTGCACTTCAGCCTGGGTAACAAAGTGAGACCCTGTCTCTAAAAAGTAAAATAAAATAAAATAAAGTAAAGTAAAATAGGCTTTTGTAAAAGTTGAAAGACTGCAGCAGGGAACTAAACTCACAAACTAAAATAAAACTAACCACCCATCTCAGGCATAAAAGGGTCTATCCAGGGATGGAAGCCTTTGGGTCTCCCTACTCCTCTATACCTACCAGGGGGAAGCCCTGCAGTACAGCCGTGGGTATTTTATCATGGAATCTTATGCTCACATGTGCTGAGACCAGAGCTGGCATGCAGAATCACAAGGGGCCTGTGTCTGGAATTTGTGGCCGAGAAAGGAGCCATAGAACCCATGTGTCACAACCACAGATGTCTCCAGAAACGAGTCTGGACATCCAGGGACTTCAGATGGCCATAGTGTCCCCATGAGCATGCTGGGAGAGCTGTGCCCTGCAGAAGTGTTTGTAAGCACTTGGATGAGAACTGTGTGTTTTGACATCCCTGCACTCTGGTTCCTGAGTGCAGCTAAACAGGCAGCTGCCATCCCATCATCTGCATGTAGAGAGTAGTGATGGTCAGAAACATTATAGGAATGCTCTCTGACAAAGACTAACCCTCCAGGATGTTCCAGGAAAATAGTTTTGGACACAGGAATTGTTAGGTCTGGATAAGCATAGTTCAGTCTCTCAGATGTTTGGAACATGACTAAATGTTTGGGTGCATGGTCCTTCATCAGAGGCCTTCAAATAGTTCACATTAAATCCTTACCCTGTATCAGACAGTGGCCAGTGAAGAGTTATCAGATCCACTGTTCTGGTAACCAAACACCTTGGAGGGTTTATTCTTCAGAGATGAAAGTGAACCAGTGAGAAAGTTAAAGCTTCATATTTAGCTGCTGGAACTGCACTGTGCTTATGCAGGAAGGTTCAAGTCCAATCTTCTTTCCTAATAAAGTTTCTTTATACTGAGAACCTCATTTTCCTGATGTTTAAAATAGAAAAAAAGTCATGCTCAGTATCTGCAGGGATTGATTCTAGGACCCCCTGTGCATACCAAAATCCAAAGATGCTCAAGTCTTTTATATAAAAGGGTACAGTATTCACACACAACCTACACACATCCTCCTGTACACTTTAAATCACCTTTAGATTACTTATAATACCCAGTGCAATGTAAATGCTATGTCAATAGTTGTTATACTGTATTTTTATTTGTATTACTTATTGTTGTATTGTTATTTATCTTACTTTGTTTTTTCCTGAACAATTTAATCTCTAGTTGGTTGAATCTGTGGATGTGGAATCCATTGATATGAAGGGCCAACTGTGATAATAAAAATATGACTTGGTATGAATGGCCTTTCAGTATTTTATCAGTTTGAAAAGCAAAAAGGGATTGACTTTGCCACAGTAAAGCTCTGGAAGGCCCTGCCCACAATATGCATTCAGGAAGCCTCATGGGTGATGGTGGTAAAATGATACTGTCCCAATAGCTCTTCCAATAGGCATTGATCCCTGCACTAGGCATTCTTGAGACATTCTATGATATTACTGTGCCACACCCTTTTTCTTTTTTTCTAGTCTTGAAGTCTGAGCGATAGAATGACACTAGATGAGCCATTCAGTTAGAAATTTAAAATGTTTGAAGCAATGCAAACAAATGAGTTGTCAAATGGGTGAAAGTTGTGTTTTAACAGCCAAAACGTGATGAATATAAACACAGGGTCATCAAAGTGCAGGCATTCTAGTAACACATAGAGGTTTGGAGATTTGCATGTTTTTCTTCTTATGCTTTTATTCGTTCTCTCAGCAAATACATATTTTATGCCAGAGACTGTAATTAAGCAGAGGAATAAAAAATTGTAAGACAAGTCCCAGACTTCGATGGGCTCAATAAATACAGTCTAGAAGGAAGAGTCCAATGAGAAATAAATGACCAAATAAATTTGATAAAGCATAATTAGATCCGTAACAACTAGATTTGGTATTCATGATGTCAGCAGTCCATGAGCAGTCATGCAGGTCTGTGACATGCAGTGATTTTAATTCTGCTGAGGCACAGAATGAACTGATGTGGTGAGAATAATGAGCAGAAACAAGGTACCAAACAAGAGGAGACCAGCTGACTTCCCATTGCTTGTGTCTCATAGATGTGTGGTTCTCCATGGTAGCCACCAGCACAGCTGCCTTCGTGTGATAAAATACTTTCTCAGTATTATCTAGGAGAAACAATCTTGATACAAAATCCAGATGCTATCGATGATGGAAATGAGAAGAAATTAAATTCTTCTAAGGAAGCAATTGCACTTATCCAGGGAACAGAAGCATGTTGAGAGAAAGGATACGCTGTATTGGACATCACCATGGAAAATCATGAAGTACTCAGAATGTAGCCCTCATAAATAAAATGGGCTCTATTCCATGTAACGTGTGCAATGGTGAGTGGAAGACGTCAGGAGAAGATTCTTAAAGGAGGTGGTCTTGAATCAGATTCTTGAAAGATAAGTCACAGGCTAACCCTCTGACTAAGTTCAAGTGTTAATAAAGACCTTGACCTGTTTGGATAATACAGGTTGAAAAACCAAAGGGACTTCTGTTTCTGGCCAAGATGGAATAATAAGGACTGGACTGACTCTCTGACCAGAAATAACAACAACAGCAACAACAAAACAGACAAACAGATACCAGACAAAATATACAGAACAACAGTTTTCAAGACACTGGACACTGGACAACAAAGAACAGTGATCTCTGAGAGACAAGAAATGAATGAAATGAATCCTATAATAGCCCCAGCTCACAACACTGAGTTTTCAGTTCGTGACTCAAGGAGGAGGAATCCAGGAAGAGCCCAGTGAACTTTCTGAGTTGAGGAGAAAGAACTGAGAGTTTGGGCAGACTAAGAAAGCTAGGGGTCACAGGACTAGAGAACCAAAGAGGAGAGAGAGAAAGAGAGAGAGAGAGAGAGAGCCCTTGAAAAAGAGTACTGATTGGTCCACCTGTGTAAGAGAATAAAAATAATAATAATGTGAGACCCAGGGAAAGGACCAGCAAAAAGAATTAGAGGGAACAATACTTTGTGCTCACACAAGGAGTAATGCCTGTTTCCACCATCCAAACTGGAAAAACTCATAATTGAGTAGGCTAGTCGGAAAGGTCTTGACTCAGTAGTGGGCAATAATTAGCTCTAGACTTGCCTAATAAATCTTAACAACAAAATCAGAAAGGATCAAACTGTTTCCAAGTAATTTAACTGTACCATAAAACAAAGCTCAAAAATATTTGTAGGAAGACAAAAATATCCAGCACCCAACAAGATGAAATTCACACTGTCTAGCATCTAATCAATATGACCAGGCATGCAAAGAAATAGGAAAAATTACCCACAATGAGAAGAAAATCAATCAAGTGAAACAAACTCAGAGCTGACACAGATGTCAGAATTAGCTGACAAGCAAATTAAAATGGTTACTATAACTTAATTCAAGTTAAAAAAGTTAAGTATGTAACCAGAAATCAAACCTAGAGAAATAAAAATAACAACATGTCAGATGAAAAATGCATGGGATGAGATTAATGACAGATTAGACCTTGAAGAAGAAAAGAGTAGTGAACTGGAAGACATAGCAATAAAAACTATCCCAAGAGAAACGCACAGAAAATAAAATAATTTTTTAAAAAATGAGGCCAGGTGTCATGGCTCCCAGCATTTTGGGAGGCCAAGAGGGCGGATTCCCTGAGGTCAGGAGTTTGAGACCAGCCTAGTCAACATGGTGAAACCCCATCTCTACTAAAAACACAAAAATTAGCAGGGCATGGTAGTGCACAGTTATGATCCCAGCTACTGAGGAGGGAGAATTGGTTTAGCCTGGGAGGCTGCACTCCAGCTTGGGTGACAGAGTGACAGAGTGAGAGTTCTTCTAAAAAAAAAAGAAAAAAGGAAAAAAGAACACCAGTGCACCATAGAACAACCAACCTTAAGTTGTGTGTGTGAGTGTGTATGTGTGTGTGTCTGTGTGTGTGTATGTGTGTATGCAGCCCTTAAAGGAGGAGAAGAAAAAAAAGGGAGTTGACAAAAAAAGAAACATTTGAAGAACAAATGACCAATGTTTTTCAAATTTGATGGCAACAATAAACCACAGGTTCGAGAAAATCAATGAAACTGACTTACAAGAAACAGAAAGAAAATGACATCAGTACACATCTTACTCAAATTGCTCAAAGTGGCTAATAGAGAGACAGTCTTATAAACAGACAGATTTTTAAAACCAAGTTCTTTAGAGGTAGAAAGAGATGGTAACAGCAGGACCAACTTCCTGCTCACACAATCTGCGCAGTTGCACAAGGTCCACTTTGAACGGTCTCCACGCTGGGTTTAATGCCCTGCTGTTGCCATCTTGAATTTTTAAATAATTTTTATGCAAGGGCTCTGCATATTCATTTTACACTGGGCCTCACTAATAATGTAGCTGGCCTCATAATAACACATATTTTTATCAGAAACAATGCAAGCAAGAAGACAGTGAAGGAACATCTTTAAAAGCCTGAGAAAAAAATATATCTGTCAACCCATAAGTCTATATAAAATATTTTCAGCAACAATAGCAAAACAAGAACTTATCAAACTGTGTACTGTAAATGTGTATGGATTATTCCATGCTAACTACAGTTTAATAAAATTGTTTTGCAAAAAGGGAAAACAAACAAACAGAACCCATTTTGATAATGGTCGATGCTCTGCCCCCCAGCCTTCCTCCGCATTTACCTGTTGCCTCCGGGGAGGGTTTCTATACCTGCTCACAGCTCTCCCATCTCAAGCACATGGATCTCTGCTTTGGTGCAGGAAGGTTTTCAAAGGAATTGTGGCAATTTGCTCAGCCTGTATGCAAGGATGCAAGTGACAGGATTTAATGCTTCCAGGGGCAACTCTCAACCAATAGCAGATGGGAATCAGTGGATAATACCCAAGATGGATTATCCACTGATTTGCTCAGTGGATATGAGGCTCAGACAGTGTAAAGGATCTTCCTTATGCCCATTAACAAGAAGACTGAAATTAGGTTCTCCTGCATCAAGACAATGCTATTCTTCTGGATATGCCCAACACATTTTAAAAGCAACTCTAGAAAGTATCAAACTGCTTCCAAGTAATTTAACTGTACTGTAAAACTAAGATCAAGAATACATATAGGAAGACAGAAATATTCAGCACCCAATAAGGTGAAATTCACATTGTCTGGCATCCCGTCAAAATGGTTGGGGAGACACTGGGAGCTGTGTTCTACCTGAGTGTTTAAAAAGTTCCCAGCAGGATTCGCCTGCAGTAACCCTCTCATTAAAGATCCCATGTTGCCTTCCCGACTTCCCTATCTTATCTTACTTTTTAAATTCCCTACTTTTGGTTCCTGGAATCATCTCTCAGATAGAAAGCCTGCACCAAGCTGTTGCCTCCAGATGAGTTCTTGGAGAAATCCAAAACCAGGGCACTTCTTGACCAACTTCTTGCATAGTCTTGCACTCAGAATTCCTGTTCGCTCCTAACTTAGCAATCTCTTGGTTGCTAAGCTTTACAGAAGATGCCTATATTTTTAAAAAAATATATATTTTTTATTGAGTTTTAGGTTTGGGGGTACATGTGAAGAACATGCAAGATTGTTGC